>PVJC01010265.1:0-44093 GCA_004026665.1 Murina feae
TGGGGAATTGAACCCTGACCTCCTGGTTATAGGTCTATGCTCAACCACCAAGCCACATCAATGGACAGTATTAGTAGTTTTTAAGAAGTAAAGAATTTGAATTTTAAGTAAAAATATCTATTAAAATCTCAAGTCTACTAATTACTATCTGTGTACATTTGGATACATCACTTAAATTTTCTGAGTCTTTGTTTATTCATCTGCCTAATTGGGATAAGAATGCCTAGCATTGTATCACTGAGGTGAAGCAATGTGTTTGTGTATTTAAGGAGCACAATGTATGACACATTGGAAACACCCAGCTGCTATTATGATTAAAAACCAATAGTGCCCCCTGGCTGGTGTGGCTTGGTGGTTGAGCGTTGACCGATGAACCAGGAGGTCACAGTTCCATTCCCATTCAGGGCACATGCCCAGGTTACAGGCTCACTCACTCCCATAGTAGGGTATGTGCAGGAGGCACTTATCATTGATGTTTCTGTTTCTTTCTTTCTCCCTTGAATCAATAAAAACACATTTTTTAAAAATCAATAGTGCCAACCATTTAAAGGCCTCTGGGTGATAAAAATATTTATCATATATGGTCATATATGATCTTCTTTCTATACTGTATTCTCAACTTGTTACTTTCAAATCTGGTGCTACACTCTTAAATCCACATGATGGATCAACTGATTTTATTCACAAATTTCATAGAGCATGGCTGTAGGAACCATCTTTAATCTGACCAACAATATTTTTGAAAAGCTAAATCATGCTGAACTACATAAAAATATGTATCATACAAAATCTAATCTTTTATCTGGCCTTATCAATGAAGATTTTAATTATATTTGAGATAAAAAGACCTATAATGAGTGGAACTACCTGAAATATCATCTTGATTTGCCATAAACAGAGGCTATTAACATGGGCAAGGTTCTTGGGCACACATTTCCTCATCTGTAAGGTCACAGGTAATGGCCACTGACTGAAATAGGAGACATTGCATATTTGGTTCTCAGAGCCCTGAAGTGATGGACAGATATTGCTTGTATTGCTTGAGCTTAGTTTTCTTTTTAAAGGTATAATTGGGTGGAAATTATCAAGTCTAAATAACACTTACAAGTGCCAATAAGCTAGGACTTTACCTCTTATTGTTCCATGGTTCTCGAAGACCTAAAGTAAATTTGGAGCAAAAAGCAACAGCATCATCAACAAGAAGCAAAGAATCCCATCTTCCAGCCCCATCCCCAGGCCCACCTTGTGTCAGTGAATATTGTCCTGTGAGTGTGGGAGAACAATTCTCTGAAAACTATATTCATTCATTCACATCTCATCTTTCTCTCTTCCACGCCATCCAATATCAGTTCAGTTCTTTTTGTTCATTCGTGTTAGTTGTCTTTTTCCAAAAGTTCTCACATTAGTTGCAGTTACTTTCATAGAAATTGGGTCCAATTTAAATAAAGAATATTCAAAATTAAGGAAGAGATATACAAAAGTGCTAGATAATCATAAAAATGTTAGAAATTGATAGACCTTCTTTTAGCGTCTGTCTTTTAATACCACTAGACCACAGGATTCCATGTGCATGACCTCAAAATTAGGATAAGTATGGGAGAAAAAATTTTAGTCCAATATTGGAGTGTTTGTAGACATCCAGACAACACTTGTTTTTTGTGTAGCTACTGCACACGTAGAATTTTTCCATGTCAATCATATTTGTAAAAAGCATGAACACATTTCTTTCCATTTTGAACTAGAACGGATAAGTGGGAATCAGGAGAAACACCAAAAACATTGCAGAGCCATTGAGCAAGCAGTAGCCTGCAAGCAACAGCCTGCAAGCACAGGGATTTCCTGGTCTGTCATTACCCAAGCCACCTTCAAGTGACTCAAGTTTCCATGCAGGGAAAGGGCTGTTACATCAGAATGTCTTCATAGTGTGTAGACCAACAAAGTGATAGCTATCAGAAGCTGACCAGCAAATATTTACCGCCCTAAGGTACTAGCAGGTGAAAGGTGAAATTGACAAAGCAAAAACTTAGAGAATGATCAGAGAGCAAGAAGAGCATACGCAATACCATGAAAGCCACAAAGCGTAGTGATGCATATGGGGATTGCTAAGAATACAGCGTGGAGGAGTCTAGGTAGGGGGTGTCGATGAGCCTGGTACAAAATTAACTCAGAAAAGTGGGGATGGGATGTGTAGAGAAAGATGGCAAAGGGCTTTGACTATCAGGCCCAAAAGTCTGCATTTTGTTCTGGAGACAGTGGGAAACCCCAAATAGTTTGTAAGCAGGGGCTGACATAAGCAGAGCTGTGCCACGGAAGATGGAGAGCCTGGCAGTGATGTGGAAAAGAGAAGTGTATGCAGAGGTTTCCTGCTTTTCAGATGACAAGGTGCCACCAAGAAGGAAGGGTTTTTATTTTCTATTTTTTTTTCCTTTTCATTTTGTTAGCAGAAAACTTATATTTCCATTTCGGGCTTTTTGGTGTTTGTTTGTTTATTTGTTTTTAGCTTTAAAATTGGTACACATGCCAGAAACACAATCTTTTAGCCTTAAGACTTTTTAACGCTAACCAAAATTGGGGATCCTGATTGCAAATCTTTTCATTTTATTTAATGAAACTCTTCCTCTGTGGTTCATAACTTTCAACAAAAGCTTGAGTTGTTGAATGATATAAAATTCAAAGGAGAAGAAAATACTATAGCTTAGAAAGCTTTACCCAGGCTCTGTTTTACCATGTAAAGTTTATAAAAACCCAACACAAATACTTTTATTGTGCAATCCCACAGTTGCTTTACCAATAATCAGGGAAGGTCTGTAACCTCCAAATCATATAACTTAGAGAAAGAGTGTATTCTTACAGGCTACTTTTTTTCTTTTTTGAATAAAACATCTTTCTCTTAAAAACTTGGTAATGATACTCAAGAATTCCTATGATGTACAATATCATTAACTGTAAAAAGTAAGTGAAACCCAAATGAACCACTGATGTATTCTAGAACTGCACTCAAAATAATTTTGACAGTTTAAAACTTAACAAATATTGTTTCAGTTCAGCAGATACACAATATGGTTTTAACCTCCCCCCCCCCAAGAAAGGTAGAAACATTCTGAATCTTTAAGCAAATAACTAGTATTTCCATATAACCTATTTCTAGTAAAGATATTTAAATTATAAATGAAGCAGAGCAATTTCAAAGATAAAAATTTCAAATTCAAATAAAGCAAGCGTCAATGTTTTTCTATTTGTAACTTACTTCATTTTTACAAAACCCCCCTTAAGAAAGCTTTTTGTCAATTTATAACTTAATAAATTTGACTCATGGTTTGAAGTGTTTAAATCAAAGGACATTTTTCCCCCAATACAAGTAATACAAGGGAGTTTTCTGCTGTACTGTTACAGAACTCTTTCTCAGTAAAGAAACTTTATCTAATCCTGTTTCATCCTTGAAAACTGCCTACACACTAATCTCTAGGGACAAATTTAATACTTTGCAACAAAGAGAATATATCCCTTTTCAGTTTGAATAGAGGAATTGTTAGGACCCCAGTGAGGTATGGATAACATTATAATGCTGCCATTTACTTGGCAAGAGAAAAAGAAAGTCTCTTGTTGCAACCAGAGAAGAAGGCTCCTTCTTTGGGTTAAATTTTTTGACCCCTGGTATATCCCCAGACACCTATGTTGCTGTGCTATTTGGGTCTCCTACCTCTTGCGAAGTAAACACTGAGCAAATCTAAGTAAACAGTTTGTTTTAGTTGAAGATAGAAAGACTCCATTTAATTGAGTTTTGCTGATAGATGTGCTCCAAATGGTGCAAACAACTTTGACATGGTAAAATAATATTGTCTTATGGCATGTGTAACACTACATAAAGAATCTTAGCTTAGCACTTTCTGAGTTTACAACATTTAAGTGAGAAAATGACAAAAGAAAGCCAAACTGTCAGAAACAGAAAAAACTTTAACAACCTTAAAATACAGACTATAATTTTTCTCTTTATTCATTTGATTTTGGGCATAATCTCTGCAACAGAAGGAAGGGAATGAGAAAGCAGTCGAACTTTGTACTTGTGAAACTTTATTTTTCTGTGGTCCACTGCCTATAGCTGAAAATAACACCTCAACTAACACTTGAGCATTGATTATATGATAGGTTGTGGGTGAGTAGTTGAGGCAAATCAACATGTCAAGAAAAGTAAACTCCAACTGGCACAATCCGTCACTTCTATTTTGTTTACCACCACCATTTATGGATTAGATTACATATAAAATATATTGTCATTAAAACCAGGCACGGAATTTAAAACTCAAAACCTATATTGTCAGACTCTACTTAAAATACATTACTCATTTGAAATGTTTATGAGTAACTAGCTTATTATAAAATAGCAAAATGCAGGTGTAGGTTATCATGAAACTTAAACACCAACATTTTTATTCTTTTACCTTTGCAGTGTAGGTAATTCTCTTATCTGCTTTTGAGAAATATTTTATATAGAATGACTAAACATCAATTATATGTATTTTCTTCATGTAGTCTTTAGTAACAAACTTTTTTAATATTCAGAAGAGTCAGTAACTTGCTGTGATTTTAATCACATAAACCAGCTAATCTCGTGTACACCATGTTTTCATATATGCACTATGGCCTCCTACAAATGCAGGACACCTGTATCTCATGGGAGCACATACAAAATTTCATGGGATTTCAAAATCAGGAGAGGCTAATCTGTAGTAGAAAAAAATGATTTGGGATAATAATAAGCTATTATCCAACACTTTATAAATGCTTTCAAAGTTATACTATCGATAGTAAAGACCAAATGCTCCTGAGCCCCTATCCAACAAAATTAGGAAAGAAAGTGCATCAGTGCATCACTTACTTAATACTTGCAGCAAGGTTACAAACTTTGGACACACTCTTTCCCATCAAGTGTTTACTATTTTAATTTCTTTCTCTTCTGTATTTTCAACTTCTCTCTTACAACTGATGTGTAGTTTTATGGATCTAAACATTCTCACTTCTTCTATCTTGAAATACAAAAACTCTAGAACAAACACTTCACAAGAAACATATGTACATTATCAATAAACCCATGAAAAATGCTTGAATTTATTAGTCATCAGGAAATTACAAACTATAACCTCAAATAAAAGCTCACTCTAGAATTACTGAAGTTTAAAGAGTCTGAAAATATCAACTGATAGAAAGGATGTGGAAAATTAAAACTCTCATCAATGGTTAGTGGGCAACTAAAATGATACAACCACTTTGCAAACAGTTTGGCATTTTTTATATAAAGTCAAACACGCATGTAGCTTATGATCCAGAAGTCCTTGAAACATTAAAATGTATGTCCATACAAAGACGTGTTCAAAAGTGATCAAATGCTCATCAACAGATGAGTAGGTAGGCAGTGCATGATATATCCATACAATGGAATACTACTCAGAGAGAAAAAAGCAACAAACTAGTGATACACAACACAGATTGATAAATTTCACTATTATTATCTGACTGAACGAAGCCAGACGGATACTGTTTGCTTCTATTCATATAAAAATTTAGGACAAGCAAAACTAAGCTGTGGTGAGAAAAACAATAACTGGTTTCCTTTGAGGATTAACCTGAAAAGGACATGAGGGAATTTTCTGTGCTGATCAAAATGTTTTAGTAGGAATGAACCTTAATTTCTCAGAAACAGAACAGTTTTGAGGGTGATAGTTGAGTAGACCAAATGTGTCGTAATTATGTGGTGGACTGATACTGGAATTACTCCTGTACGTTAAAGCTTCTGTATGAAGAGAAGGTTTCTCCCAGGAAATGTTTGTACAGCTTTGTCTCAGATTCTCTGAAAACATTTTTTAGAAAACAAATTTTTATATTTGTTCGACTTCAGCTATACCCAAGTAGATTTACATGTACAGGAAGCAAATATTTTTTAAACTTCGTGTTTGTACATATCCTGCATGTTTTATAATTTCAAAATGTATCACTTGCATAGGTATTTTCCCCACAAAGATAATGAAAGTTATTCAGGGGAAAACCCTCCTTTTATTCTGTAGGTCATCTTAACTACGTAAGCTAGCAGCTGGTTTTATTGGAATGATAGTGTTCTTGGAAGGAGCAGCTTACAAGATAACGTGAATTTGCAAACTACAAAATTTATGCTGTTTTGAAAATTTCATAGTTGGGGAGTGAAACTGTATTCTGTACCTTCCATCATGATTTCCACATGAAAGCACTTTAAGGCGGTATGTTTTAAGATAATGTTTTTGGAAAACTCAAAGCATATGGGTTTTTGAAATATTTCATGGACTCATTCCCCTCCCTCCCCCAGGAAATTATTCTTATGGAAAAAAATGCTTTTGTATGTGGAACAAGAACTTTTTGTACCACAGTGATGCTATAGAGATGTCTACCATAACTTTTACTTTTCCCTGTGAAAGCTGTATGTCTGTGCTGCGACTGCTCTCATCACAATATTGTCAAATTCCACAATGTATGAACATTACACTCTGACATACTGTTCATTCTTTTTTTGTAAAATGTAACTTCATACAGTGTTTCTTGCTTTATTTCTTACATTAATGGTTTATTGCTTTATGAAAATGTTTAACCCTAAGGCCCTCCTAGATGATCTATACTGTAAAAAGAAGCAATTATCCTTAAAAAACAATTACTCTGGCCTACTTTTCTATTTTACAATTAAATACCTTTTCCACATATATTCAGTGTAGACTTATATTTTGACCATATTTTGTTCACACGTTAAAATTTTTGTTCTGTGTATTAAAGCCATATTCTACCACAAAAAAGGAAAATGTTTTATACATTAGATGAGGTCATGCTTACATGGATATAGAGTTATTCAAAAGTATTTGAACTGTACATTTATAATCTGTGTATTTTTTTGTATGTAAATTAGAACTAAAAAGAAAACAAGATCACATATTGACCTCCCAATAAAACCCATCTCTTTAAGTGCCAAACTTCTTAAACAAGTTAATTCCATTTATATTCTCCATTTCCTTACATTCCTCTCATCTTTACACACAATTGTTCACTCCAGTAAGGTCCCCACTACATACTATTCCTTCCATACAGAATTCTCTTTACCTGGATGATGTGGCCTGGATAATGCCTATTCATATTTGAAGTTGCAGCCTAAACATCACCACCTCTGAGTGTTATGCATATGCATTTCCACAACATTTTATACTTTTACAATATAACATTTATCAGCTCTTAATATAATTGCCCACTGAAATTCTCTCCCTCTACACTGAGCCACATGCTCTGGGCAGGAAGGTTATTTTGTTGACTCTTAAATTCTCAGTAGGAGGCAAAGTAAGTGGCTGATCTCTGAAAACCTGTCAAATGAATAAATAAGTAAACGAAGGAACCATCTCCTTTGACTTCCACATCTCTGTTCAATTATTTCTCCTTTGATTTCTTTCAATTTCCCCTTCCATAGTTCTAGTCTGAGCCCTCGACATCTCTTCCTTAGGCCTTGGTAATGAGTTCCTAACCCATTTTTCTGCCTCTGGTCTCTTGTCTTCCTAACCGGGCTCACATTGCTACAAGAAACATCAAGAATGCTCATCAAATCATTTTCTCTCTCTCTTCAACATCTAATTACTTTTCAGGATAAATTCTTTGTTTCCCATGTTGAAGTCTCTTGCATATCTTTTCTTTCCTCTCCATCTGCGCTTCATCTCTTGCCTGAACTGTTGCAGACACCGTCACTGGTCTCTGCCTCCAGTGCCTCCCGTTCTAGTGCATCTCCCACAGACGCGGCAGCATTGTCTCCTCTAAAAATAAAGTTGACTCTTCTCTTCTCACTTTAAAATCTCTTATTGGCCTCCTATTGTCTATGAAATAACACTTGTAGTTCCTTCCCTGGAAGCACAGGATCCTCGTAAGGCAGTTCTTAACAAACCTTTCCACGTGCTATTCCTCATTTTTTAAAGAAGGTCCATTTCTTCATTATTCATCTTGAAATACTTAGTGAAACATCATACCCACCCGTGGTCTCATCCAAGCCCCCTGGCCTGGCTCAATTACCTGCTCATTCTCTGTGCCACCCCACGGCTCAGTTCATGTTCCTGCAATAACACTTCTATGCTGTAGAGTGATTTTTCTCTTTTCCTGTTTGTTTTCCCTTGTTAAAACTATGGATTCTTGAGGGTAACAATAATGTATTATTATTTTATTTTTATTCCCTGTACTTGGTACAATGCATGGAATAGAGATGTGATCAATGAATTTCTGTTGAATGAATGCACTAATGCATGATGAATCCATACCATTTCTGAATGCACTTGGCCTCTTCATGTGCTAGCTTTTGCCCTCTTCATGTGCTAGCTTTTGCTTCCGTGGTTTGCTAACCTGGATTGCCCTTTGTAATGTTCTGTGATTAGTGAAAACCTATACCCCTTAAAGGTTCAGATTTGACTGATTCCTTTAATGTGACACTCTCCCTGCTCTGTTGAGTAAGAATTAATGATAACTTCCTGTGTGTTCCTTTGGTGGATTTGCTTATCTATCCATAATTAACTTAATAAATATAATATTGTGAACTGGCTACATCTTAGGCACTATGAAGCGTACAAAAGGGAATGTGACCTGGTGGTTACCACTGAGAAGTTCGCAGTCTAATAGTGAAATGTCTTTGTAAAAATAAATACACAATTCAATCTGTTAAATGCAATCAAGATGAGAATAAAATGCTATAAGATCAGAGAGCTTGGAGGAATTAATTTCACATGATTCAGAGGCAATGATTCATAGAGTGTTAGAGATTTGAGCTGGAAGTTGAAAAAGGCATAGAAGTTTGACAGGCAAATGGGTGGTTATAAAGATATCCCAGGCAGAAGAAACAGCCGTTGTAAATGCATATAGTCATGAAGAACCTTGGCAAGTGATTCACCCTTTCCCCCTTCCACAGTGATGTCCCAAACTCCTAGTCATGAATATATCACTTTTGAACTCTAGATAACAACTTACTACCTCTCAGCGCCATAGATGTCGTTCAACCTCTCCAATGTCATTCAGCCTATACATTGGGCTTGGTGTCGCCTAGAATAGTGAAAAAACCAAAACTACTCATTCCAATGTGTCCCTCCCATGTTTCCAATTCTCCACTTATGTTCTATACTTTTCATGACTTTATGACCCTTCAACTCACATTACCCCTCTTTTATTGTTTTCTTATAGGAAAGGTGTATTAAATGAACAATTTCAAGATTTAGGGAAAATAGTAACCATATCACTAATAATAAGTATTGTTATGAAATTTGAGCATCGTGACCTTTTGCTTTGGAGTCTTCCTATTGCCATAATTAAGCTAATCCAGACCAAGATCATGATATTCTGTAGTTACTTGAATTGGATCTTGTGGTCCTAAAAGGAAATTCCTATAGCTCAGTACCTACCTGGAGTCTGAGCAAAAAAAAACAAAATAAAACAAAAAAACAATTTAAAACAAGAAAAGGCACTGTTAGGACTTTCTTAGGCACCCTTTGGGGGGTTATACACTTGGACAGAAATCACTAAATTAAAAATGAGTGTACTATAGACTGTGGCTATGTAACTCAGTTGGTTAGAGCATTGTTCCGACACACTAAGGTTGTGGGTTTATCCTTGGTCAGGGTACATACAAGAAGCAACCAATAAATGCATAGATAAGTGCAACAACAAATCAATCTCTCTTTCTCTCTTCTTCTCTGACTCCAAAATCAATAAATTAAATAAATGAGTATACTATATTAGATCAAGTTATACTTCATTTAACTGGATTACTTAACTTTCAACACTGAAACATAATGTTACATGTTTAGATACATAATGCACATATATTTCTTAATTTGGTTTAGCTTTTGCGACTATACATGAAAACTACCAAAATAATACATTAGAACTTATATCCCCATATTTTACAAAGCCCATTATTTTCAATACATTGCATTTTAAGTGAACTATTAGTTTTAAGTGTTAGCAGAGATGATATATTAGAGTGAGCTGTGATTCAAACTGAGGCAATTTGGCTACAGAGTCTGGGCTTACAACCTATAAACAGCTTTGAAGGAAAGTCCTACACATAGTCATCCTGGCTCTACCACTTACTACCTATGCTATCCTGAGTATGTTAGCCAAGCCCTGTGAGTCTCAAGATTCCAATATGGAATGGAGATGATGTAGAACCTGCCTCTGTAGGTTGTTACAGACATTAAGTGAGAGTATGTAAGTATCACCTTTCATGACCCATCTGTAGACATCACTGAGTCACTTCTATAGCATTTGATTCCTTGAGGCAATTACTGTGCATAATCCTGCCCTCAGTCAAGGGTGAGGGTATAATACACTGCCTCTTGACGGGAAGTGGCAAGGTACTAGAAGAGCATGTAGAAGTGAAAGTACTGCCATAACTATTTTTGGAAAATACTATCGGCTATATTCAAGATTATTGCCAAGAAATTTTAGCGGCAAGAAACTTACTCCTCTTGGTCTACATATGGCTACAGTATAAAGACAGTCATGCTAACCTGCAACTATGGCACTTGGTTCTCTGCATAATTCAGGTGAAATCTTCAACTCCAAATTTCATTCCTGGGTTCAAATAGAACAATTTAGAACTCTCCTGATATTCTACATGTTGCCCTCATATGTAAGAAAAACACACAATTCTAAGTTTATTTCCTTCCTTATTCAACTTAGACCACTTGCACATCACTCTTGATGGTATCAGTATTCCTGCTCTCTTATCCTTCCATTCAATCCACCGAGCCAGTCTCCAAACCTAATGCATTTACCGTCTACATTTTAATGTAAATGTACCATTTACATTTTCTAGAAATTGTCTTAACTGTTGTTTTTTGTCTCACTGTACATGCACATTTCACCCATGTTTCAACTATAATTAAATATGCTAATAATGCTCATATTTCTGTTGCCATATTTACCTAAAGTTCTTGTCCCTTTTGTCTCTAACTTACTATGCAATCTCCCTCACAATGGAGAAAATACCTAATCTCCACATGGTGTTAAAACTTAACTCATTTATCCCCTTCCCAAACTACTCTTTTTATATCCACCCTCACTTCATTGACCATGTTTTTATCCAACAATCTTGGATTTTTTTTCCTTTCCAATGTATGTTCTACTTTCTATTATTCACCATGACATCTGATTCTGCTCCTGTAACATCTTTTACTGTAATATTCACTGTCCTGTCTCAGTTTAGGCCTCATCATTACTCACCTGAACTCCTTTATTCACTCCAGTCCTACCTCAGACTTTCCACCTGAGTAATCTTTGTAAAATATAAGCCTTATCATATCACTCCTCTTTAAACAAATTATAATCAATTCTCAGAACCTTCTGAATAAAGTCCAAAGTCTTTATTATTTCTAACAAGACCCCAATTTTCTAGGCTCTACTTAACTTTCCAAATTGTTTTTATAAATACCTAGTGTTCTAGGAATATCAATGATTTTTCTCTCTTTCAAAATGTGCTGATCTGGGACTCTAGGTCACAATGTAGCAGGCAGATAAAAGTTTGTTGTTGTTTTTTCCCCAAATAAGTAAATAAATAAATACATTCTTACCTTAAATATCCTACCTCTATCACACTTTAGTTAAAAAAAATCACTAGTAAACTTTACAACAAAACTTTCTCTAGTTTTACTTCTTTGCAAATTCTCTTAAAAATATTTTTGTTAGGTTTTGCATCAGTATTTATCATCATGACAGTACTGCATACTAAATACCTACAAGAACTCAGTGTCATCACATACTAAATATTTCATTGCTCATGCTTCTGGGTTGGTCACATGGGCTGCTCTACTGATCTTGCTCACACATGTAGGGAGTGACTGACGTTTGGCTGATATAGGATGGTTTCAAACATGATTACTGGGGTTTCTCAGTTCTGCTGCAAGTGTTTCTGATCCTTCTCCTGGGCTGACCTGGGAATGTCCATTTTATGGAATTTATAGAAGGGTAAGAGAACAAGTCTCAGTGTGTGAGCCCATTTCAAGCCTCTACTGATGCTACTTCTGCTAACATTATGTTGACCAATGCCTGTCACATTACTAGCTCCAGGAGGTGGCAAATTATGTCCCTTTTCTTACCATCAAAGAATACTTCAAAATTACATGGCAAAGAATGTAAATATATGAAATATTTAAGAATTTTGATCAACATTGCAATTTACCACAGAACTATTCAATCAATAAATTCAATAGTAACTAGTGTTACCTGGCCAGCATGGCTCAGTGGGTGAGTGTCAACCTATGAGCCAGTAGGTCACAGTTGAATTCCTGGTCAGGGCATATGCACGGGTTGTGGGCTTGATTCCAAAGTGTGGGGCATGCAAGAAGCAGCCAATTAATGATTCTCTCTCATCCATGTTTCTATCTATCTCCCTCTCTCTCTCCCTTTCTCTCTGAAATCAATAAAAAAATATTTTTAAACATTTAAAAAATAGTAACTATTGTTGGCAATAAGAATAATTTAAAACATTCTGATGAAATAATAGACAAGTTATTGGAAAGATAAATTAATCACTCCTTACAGTGTTACTTGAAATTTAAATAAAGAAAACATATACGGCCTATCCTATATAATAAAAGGGTAATATGCAAATCAACCGAATGGCAGAATGACAGGTTCTGTGACATATACTGACCACCAGAGGGCAGATGCTCAATGCAGGAGCTTCTCCCTGGTGGTCAGTGTGCTCTCCTATTGGGAGCGCCACTCATCCAGAAGCTGGGCTCATGGCTGGTGAGCCAGCAGTGGTTGCAGGGGCCTCTCCTGGCTCCGCTGCAGCACTAAGGATGTCCAACTGCAGCTTAGGCCTGCTCCCTGGGGAGCCATGAGTGGGATATCCCCCCTGGGCTCCTGGACTGCTAAAGGGTGCAGGCTGGGCTGAGGGGACTTCCCCCGCTGAGTGCACAAATGTCATGCACTGGGCCTCTAGTAGTCATATATATGACATAAGATATATTTCATTATCCAAGAAGGAAACTATTAATATAAAGAATAATTATCAAAAAAAAAAAAAGCTTTGTGGAGGAAAATGAAGAGTTTTGAAATTTGCTAAGATTCAAGGAAGGAATTTCACATAGAACACTTTTTCTTCTTTTCATGGTGTCATTAGTTTATCTCATAAATTGTTTAGTATTCTTTATTTGGAAATTTACAGACATCATTCCTAAATTGGTCTCGATGTGGTGATTGGTGCACTGCAAGTAAATCACAACAGTAAATAATTCATAATCAAATCTCCCTTGAAGACGTAAGTAAACATACAAATAACTATGATAAATTAGAAGGGAACTTGATGACTTTGACTTGATTGAAAAAGCTACCTGACACTTTGTCTCCAGGGACATCACCAGGCCTGGTGCAGATTTCCCGCCACAAATTAGAATTCTGTGCACAAATTTGCTCTGAAGCTCAGTTAACTTTGGAATTTCAAAATGCTATAGTTTAGGGAACCAGGCTGGGTTGATGATAAGGAAAGTTATTAGTTTTAACCACAAAGTAGAATATTTATAAACTATGTGGAAAGAACAAGGTAAACTAAAATGAAACCAAGCTTTCAGAAAATAATTAATGTATAAGGGAGTGTGAAAAATAAAAACCCTCAAATGTGCTGGTAGCAGATTTATATTGTTTTTAATTTCTGTTATTTCACATACACTTCTCTCTGTTGCTGTCTGACTTTTAATACATTTTAACAAAACTAGAGGCCCAGTGCATGAAATTTGTGCATGGGAGGTGTCCCTCAGCCTGGCCTGCACCCTCTCTAATCTGGGACTCCCCAGGATTGGTCCTAAACCAGGAGTCGGACATTCCTCTCACAATCCAGGACTGCTGGCTCATAACCACTATCCTGGCTACCAACCTGATTGCCCCTAACTACTTCTGACGGCTAGCCTGATCACCCCCTAACTGCTTCCCTGCCAGCCTGATTGATGTCTAACTGCTCCCCTGCCAACCCAATGACCCCCAACTGCCCTTCCTTGCCAGCCCTATAGCCTCCAACTGCCCTCCCCTGCCTCCCCAGTAGTTTCCAACTGCTCTCCCTTGCTGGCCTGTTCACCCCCAACTGGCCTCCTCTGAAAGTCTGGTCACCCCCAACTGCCCTCCCTTGCCTCCCCAGTAGTTTTCAACTGCTCTCCTTTGCTGGCCTGTTCGCCCCCAACTGCCCTCCCCTGAAGGTCTGGTCACCCCCAACTGCCCTCCCCTGCTTCCCCTGCTGGCCATCTTGTGGTGGCCATCTTGTGTGACATTTTTATTCAAACTATATTCCCAAGTAGTTGTCTAATTTATTTAATTTTCCTAATCCTATATAATAAAAACCTAAGATGCTAAGTGTCCAGTTGTCCAGTCGGCTGTTCAACCAATCAAAGTGTAATATACTAATGATATGCTAAGGCTGCTCAACTGCTTGCTATGACATGCACTGACCAACAGGAGGCAATCAACCAATTGCTATGAGGTGCACTGATCACCAGGGGGTAGATGCTCCAACTGGTGGGTTAGCTTGCTGCTCGGGTCCAGCCTTTCAGAACTAAGTAGGTTGGGCCAGACATGTCCTGGAGCCCTTCTGTGATCCCACTCCAGCTGGCCAACCTCTCACATCCCTCTCTGGTCCTGATCGTACATCGGTGGGGTCCCTCAGCCTGGCATGTGCCTTTTTGCAATCTGGGACCCCTCAGGGGATGTCAGAGAGCCGGTTGGCTTTGGCCCAATCCTGCAGGCCAGGTCAAGAGACCCCACTGGTGCACGAATTCATGCACTGAGCCTCTAGTATGATTATAAAATGGTCCCAATGAATCATGATATCTCTTGAATTCATGTTCTTATAGTGGTCTCCTAATATAAATATAGGTTATTCTTAAGAGGTACTTGAACTAAGAATATGCAGAGGTAACATTGTGTAAGTTCCTGTTTGGCTCAGTGGGTAGAACATTGGTTTGTGTACTCAAGGATCCCTGATTTGATTCCAGTCAAGGATCCATGCCTGGGTTGCAGGCTCCCCAGTAGGGGGTGTGTAGAAGGCAACCAATCAATTATTCTCTGTCATCAATGATGTTTCTATCTCTCTCTCTATCCTTCTCCCTTCCTCTCTGAAATCATTAAAAATATGTTTAAAAAAATAAATAAAATTTTTAAAGTTTTGCTTTGCCTGTTGAAATCTTGGAAGTGTTGTTTTGTGTGTGTATGATATGAGGCAGGGCTTCATTTTCCACTTCGTATAAATAAACAATTATTTGAACATCATTTAGGGAATAGTCAGTCATTCATATTCACTATGTGCTATAATAACATCTTTCACCTATTAAAATTTCATATGTAGATATGTGTTTATATATTGACTCTAATTTGGTTCTATTTATCTATTTGCCTATCACTGTTTCAGTATACACTGTCTTAAATACTTGAATTTATGATAATTCTTGATATCTGGGAGGAAATGTTTTTCATATTAATCTTATTTAGAAATGCTTTGGCTACACTTGGAATTTTGGTTTTTTAACAAAATTGTAATGCTAAATTCTTAAAACAAAATCTGTTGAGATTTTTATTTGAGTTTCATAGAATCTACAGATATTAAAGGGATTGAGTCTGTTTCTTTTAAATTCAGTTAGAAATAGACTCATAGATACAGAGAACATTTTGACAGTTGCTGGATGAGAATGGGAATAGGAGGAATGGGTGAAAAAGGTGAAGGGATTAAAAAGTACAAATTGGTTGTTACAGAATAGTTAGGAGGTTGTAAAGTATAGCTTAGGAAAAATAGTAAATATTTTCATAACTACCTATGATGATAAATGGATGTGAGATTTATTGAGATGTTCACTTGGTATGTTATATAATGTCTAATCACTGGGGTGCACATCTGAAATTAACATAATAATATACATCAAATGTAATTTAAAATATTTAAAAATGAAAAATAAAGAAATTGACATGTTTATCATACTATTTTTTAAACTTGTAACATAATATATATTTCCATTTATAAGATCTTCATTATGATCTTTTTTAAAAATATATATTTTATCGATTTTTTAAAGAGAGGAAGGGAGAGAGATAGAGAGTTAGAAACATCGATGAGAAAGAAACATTGATCAGCCACCTCCAGCACACCTCCCACAGGGGCTGTACCCGCAACCAATGTACATGCCCTTGACTGAAATCAAACCTGGGACCTTTCAGTCCACAGGCCGATGCTCTATCCACTGAGCCAAACTGGTCAGGGCCATTATGATCTTTTAATAATGTTATTATTAGCCCCACAAATTATTTAAATATCTATATCTTTATTCTTGATTAATATATACATTTGTTGCTATTGTAAGTATTTTTAAAAATTATGATCAGTTTGTTTTTTATGTACAACATTGAAATTGATTTTTTCATATTTATCTTGTATCCTGACACTTGGCTAAACTTATTGTGGTTTTTTTTTTTTTGTTAATTCTCAACCAGAATATTTTCCCACTAATACTTAGAGAGAGTGGAAAGGAGAGGGTGGGACAGAGAGAGAGAAACATCTATGTGAGAGATGCTAATTGTTTGCCTCCTGCATGAGCTCCAACCAGGGCATGGATTAAACCTGCAACTGAGGTAGGTGCCCTTGACCTGAGTCAAAACCAGGACCCTTCAGTCCTTGGGTTGATGCTCTATCCACTGAGCCAAATCAACTAGGGCTAAACTGATTTTTAATAATTTGTTCATAGTTTCTTTTGGATTTTCACTGTAGACAATGATAGCATCTGCCAATAATGACAGCTTCGTTTCTACTTTTCTGGTTCTTAGGCTTTTAGTTTCATTTTCTTAACTAATTCATCTATCCAAGATCTATTTGTGTCTAATAGATGTGTTCTTCACCTGTGCATCCTGGACTTCAAAGGAAGCTAGCATTGCTGATACTCTTGGCAACAGAAGAATGGGAACAGGGGAGAAAAATGATGTTGAGGGGAAAAACTAGAAGAAATGGGTGAAAAGTCATACTCCAGACAGGGAAAGAACCTACCCTGTCCTTCAGGTTAGTGATTCAGGGTTGTTGATTTGCACAGATGATAGGAGAAAACACAAACAGGAACTGGGAGAAAATGCACACCGTAAACAAAAACATTAACTTTTTAAATGTTTCAGTAATTGGTAATCAGTTCTCAAATTCATATTTCATTAGAATGTATAAAATTGGGATATTTTAATTTTATAATTTCTTCTTCATCTATTAACTGAAATAATTCTATAAAGATAAAATTACCCTCGCCAACTATTTGTTGACTGAATTCCATTTGGTATAGAAGCATGATAAATGCTTGATGTTTTTCTTTATTTCCCAGTTTTTAAAAAAGTCAGTTCATTAATGTCCTTCAACAAAGGTATTTTGGTTTTGTTTGTTGGTGTTGGGATGTGTGTGTATATGTGTGTGTGTGTAGGCAGGGATGTTTAGAATCTTTACAAAGTAAAAGATTTGAATGTATATCATCTGTTTTAATTCAAAGCAGTCATTATTCTTATAGATATTTAAATAGTCTTGTCTTTCAAGTGGTAGCCTTTATATTATTTCCCTAGTCTATTAAAGATAACCCTGATGGACTTTGACAGTAACTTATTTTTTGGTATTTTAGGTGGCCCATAATCATATTATACATTTTTTGTCCTAGACTTGGAATCAGCTATTTATCTAAGATTACTTTGTTCCTTTTTGACATAAATTAATGATCAGAGGATAAACATTGTTGCTAGGTTGAACACTATTTCAAGACATGTTGTAGATAAGAATAGAAAATACATATGTATACCCTTTATTGTACACTAGAGGCCTGATGCACAAAGATTCTGCAAGAATGGGCCCTCCTTCCCCTGGCTGCCGGCACAACTTTCAATCTGGCCTGGAGCCACCTTTCCACCTTCCCACACTGCCCAGAGGCCCAAAGAGGCTGGGGCGGTGCAGCACACCTTGGTTGTCACCATGACGATGACACAAGTGCCCCCAGCTGCTTGGTGTCAATGTATGCAAATTAACCCACCATCTTTGTTGGGTTAATTTGCATACTCACTCCTGATTGGCTGGTGGGCATTGCGAAGGTATAGTCAATTTGCATCTTTCTCTTTTATTAGTGTAGATAATATATTATTAATTCTGCTGGCAATTGCAATTCATATTCAGGACTGTGGGGTTTTTACTTAACCACATTGATCTTATAATTACATTTTGTTTTCTTCATGCATAAATACTAGTTTTTCCAGCATACCAGTATAATTACCCATTGGCTGTATCTCATGGTACACACGCGAGAGTCCCAGAATAACAATATTGACACTCACTAACTAAAAGAAATTTATACATATATATATTTGCAGTTTATATTGCCTTTACAATATGTTCCACTTAAGAATGTTTTTAAAGTTATAAATCACATTGGAGTAATTCTTTCTTGTGTGGTTGTGGTATCAGTTTGATACATGGATTTTACTTTGAACTTTTAGAAAATGATTTTTGAAATTGATTTTGCTTTAAAATTATTTAAAATGTTAAGGTGGGTTTAAAGTCAATTTTAAAATTTATAAAACAAAACATATTTAAAAAAATGTTGGGCGGGGGATAAGAGGTCAACCAAAGGACTTATATGCTTGCATATAAGCATAACCAATGGACACAAACACTAGGGGGAGTGAGGGCATGTACTGGGAGATGGGGGTGGCTGGGGAGCGGTCAATGGGGGAAAAAGAAACATATGTAATACTGTATGTAATACTTTAAACAATAAAGAATTTTTAAAACTGAAAAAAAAAAACAAAATGAACAAACAAGACAAAAATATTTAGTTTTCTCCCCTGTATCGCCTCTCCTTCTGGGGAAACCTTTATATTTTTAATTTTATGCTTGTTGCAAACTATATACTTTTAAATTTTATAATATAGATTTTCTGTTACTATGACCTTATAATGTGGTTTTTATAATATTATATGTATTTCTTTCCTCAGATAAACAGTAGCATACTACAGATGCTGTTTTTCACCTTAATATTTTTCATTTATCTTGGAGATCAATCCATAGTAGTATGCAGAGATAGTCCTGATTACTTTTCGTAGCTGTAAGTACTCTATTGTGCAGATGTACATGGCTTTTTCCCAGTCTGATGGACATATACTTTGGTTCAAGTCTTTGGCTGTTGCAAAGGGTGTTATAATAAATCAACTTGTGTGTATTTTATCAGTATATTGGAAGAGTTTCTTATAAGTGGGATTATTAGGTAAAGGGTGAATATATATGAAAATTTGTTAGATATTGCCAGTTATTCCCTTTGGGGGTTATGTTATTTTGCATTCCCACCTTCAATGTATTAGAATGTCTATCTCCCAACTGCCTCACATATCTTATATTGCCAAACTTTTGTATTGTACTCAGTCTGATAGATGAGAAATGGTCTTGCAATATGGTTTTTTATTTGTTAATTTTAACCCAAGGATATTTTTTCCATTGATTTTTATAGAGAGTGGAAGAGAGGAAGAGGAAATGAGGGAGGGAGGGAGGGAGAGAGAAAGAGAGAGAGAGAGAGAGAGAGAGAGAGAGAGAGAGAGAGAGAGAGAGAGAGAGAGAGAGAGAGAGAGAAGAGAGATAGTGATGTGAGAGAGACACCCCAATTGGTTGCCTCCCTCATCCTTCTCATGAATATCATGATCTGGGACTTGAACCCGAGAACCTTCAGTGTGTAGGCCAGTACTCTAACTACCATGTCACACCAGCCAGGACTTGTCTCACTTTTAGCTGTTCATTCTTCCAACACCTCCTGACTGCCATTCCTTCCCTACCCCATTTATAGACCCCACAGGAATCTTTTCAGCAACCTGTTGATCTTAAGCAAAAGCTGACTAGGTATTCCATCATCAAAAAGGATTTATTCAGGGAAAAAGAGAGAGAAATGCGATGCAGTCTGCAGCCGTGGCAAACCACATGCACACACTATCCTGTAATATAGTTTGACTGTAAGAAAGATTGACCATTACTCATAGCCACAGACCACTTAGGGTTTTTGTTGCTCTTAGAAGTTAATAATATATTAAGACAATGTCCCTTTGACTGTGATATAATTGCCATTCTCCCCAGTTTGTTTACCTTTTCACTTTGTTTATGTTTTGTTTTGTTTTTAAAAAAGATTCTTAACGTAGTAAGATTTGTCATTTCCATCTTTATTCCTTCTGGATAGTGAATTATAGTCAGGAAATTTTTCCCAAACACAAGTTACAGAGCAGTTACTCTGTGTTTTATTCTAGTACTTGTCTTGCTTTAGTGTATTTCTAAGAGTAAGCTCTCTGATCCTTTTGGAATTTATCCTGACATATAATGTGAAGAATTGATCCACTTTTACTGTCTTCCATGTGGATATCCTGATTTAGCCACTCTATTAATTAAGGAGTTTATCTTCTCTCTGCTTATGTGAGACATTGACTTCGTTAAATACTAAATTTTTACACACAGTTGAGTCTATTTTCTGTCTTGCTCCCCCCAACCCCTTCTTTCTTCCTGTTCTCTTTTCCTTGGTGTTGAAATAGAGACTGGTCCCTCATGTTAAGGATGCTGCTGCACCTGTTTAATGTTCTCAGAACTCTCAGGAACACAAACATAAACATGTATGCAAAGACATTATGACCTTTAGAAGATACATTTTCATGTAAGTGTGCATCTCCTGCTCTGTGTGCATTAAGCGTGGAGACCACAATCACAGACTCTATACCTGACTCAGCTATTGAATTATTGTGTAGTCCCACATACCTCTGTTCTTCAAAGTTGAAGAAGGGTTATTATGCAATCAGTAAAAACATGTTACCTATTTAATTATTTAGGGAAACTTCATGCTGCTTTCCATAGAGGCTGCACTAGTCTGCATTTCCACTAGGGTTCCCTTTTCTCCATATCTTTGCCAGCACATGTCATTGTTAATTTGTTAATGGCAGCTATTCTGACAGGTGTGAGGTTAATACCCCAGTGTCATTTTAATTTTCATCTCTTGGATGAGTAGTGACTTTGAGCATTTTTTTTATATATCTCTTAGCCATGAAACTGCCATTTGACCCACTGATTCCACTTCTAGGAATATCGCCTAGAAAACCTGAAACACCAATCAGAAAGAATGTATGCACCCCTATGTTCATAACCATTTACAATAGTTGAGATCTGGAAACAGCCCATCTATAAGTGGATAAAAATGCTGTTTACACCATGGAGTATTGTACAGCAGTAATAAAAAAATGGATCTCTTACCCTTTGAGATAGCATGCAAGGATATGGAGACTATTATGCTAAGTAAAATAAGCCAGCCAGAAAAAGACAAGTATCACATGATTTCAGTCATATGTGGAATCCAAATAATAAAATAAGATTATGAACAAAATAGATATAGAGACATAAAAACATGGAACAAACTGATGAATCTCAGAGGGAAGGTGGGGGTGGGTGGTAAGAGATTAACCAAAGAACTTAATATGCACATATGCATAACTCATGGACACAGACAGTAGTGTGGTGAAGACCTGGGTTGGAGGGAGGTTGGAGAGAAGAGGGTACACTAGAAAGGGTCAATGGGGGGAGAGGGTGTATCTGTATAACTTTCAACAATAAAGATAAATTAAAACAACATCAATAACAACAGCAAAAACATATTATCTAAACAATGTGGAATTGCTCCTTGTGGCAGGCTGAATCATTGTATACATTTAATAACACACCCGTTTTCATGACGCAGGGGTTCCCAACTTTTTTTTGTTCATGCACCTCCTAAGCATCTCTAAAATCCTGATGTCTCCTCTCCCCCTCTGTGACATAGAATTCCTATTATTCAAAAAGTGAGCTCCTATTCATGTGAAAGAAACCTAAAAGGCCATTACCCTGGTCTAAACAAGCTTGCAAAGAACATGGAAGAGAAAAATAAAAGAATGAAAGGACAGCTGAAGTACCGACGAAGCAATCAGTAAGAAATTATTTTTAAAAGTAATAATATGAAGTGATATGAAAAAATAGCAAATAAGGTTTCAAAACATATCATAGAGAACTTAAATGCATAAATATGTCACAATATACATTTATATATTGTATATGAGGCCCCTAGAACCACACAAAATGCAAAAATTCACTGTTTATAACTCGTTCTCAAATTGCCCCCTTAAAAATCAAATCCCCTCCCTCTGTTGGGAACCACTGTAGTAGAGCTTTGAGACTAGTACTTCAATCTAGTTTATCCTGCAACAAATAACATGAAAGATGCACTATGCCTGCAACAAATTTTCCATATCACATTTAATTGAAAGATGACAATGAATAAGTTGTTCATCATTGCTGTAGACACATGCACATCCAGGCTATTGCTGTGTCCTCCTGCTTGCCTGTGAATTGCTAGAAAGCAACTGTTTTTAAATAAGGGCAGAAGGAAAGAAAGAAAGGAAGACAACCCTCTTGTAATTTTAGAAAAAAAATGACAAAGAAAAGGATTCTGGAAATTTTATTATGAACTAGAGGCCTGGTGCACGAAATTTGTACATGAAGAGGACCCCTGGCCAGCGATCAGGGCTGATCTATAGGGCAACCAGAGGGGTGAACGGGGGGCTCCCACTGGTACCCACCTTGGCTGGCCTGGCGCCCCCCACTTACGGGCCGGTCCTGTCCCCTGACTGCCCTGCTGTCGCTGTTGGTCGCCTCCCTCTGTGGGGTGACCAGTGTGTGGCGATCAGGGGGGCCCCCACTGGTACCTGCCTTGGCTGGCCTGAGGCCTACAGGCTGTGGGAAGCTCCTGTGTTGAACATCTGCTCCCTGGTGCCAGTGCATGTCATACCGGTCATTCTGCCATTTGGACAATTTGCATATTAGGATTTTATTATATAGGATGTCTAGCACAATGACACTAAATGGAATCAATATATTTACATTGAGTTTTTTCAAGGTTTATCATGTTCTATTATAAAATAATAAGGTGTAATTAATCATCAGTCCATTTGTCTTCTTTTATTTGAAAATGCTTAGGCATATTTTAGCATATCATTTTTAGAGTAGCAAATATCTCTAATGTATAACATTAATAAACGGTGATAGACTTTACTATAAATACTGCATCTGTTGCCAAGAAAAGTTACACACAAAAACAGAACATTGCAAACAGCAGTTCAGTGATTTTTTTGGAGTAGAGACGTGGGCCTTCTGCATCATTTTAAGTATCTTTGCACCACTTGACCTCTTGCACTTGGAGAATATTGTTTTTTATACATCAACAGTTTGCTGGGTTTAAGGGATTAACACAATATATGTGGTGTTGGGAAAGCCCAGGAAACCAATTGAGCACTTACCCCCGCCCCCCTTGCATTTTAATTGAAGAGAAAGAAGTCAGAACTGAGGGAAAGCTGTGGCAAAGTTTTTATGTGTGGAGTCATAGTCAGATATTGTTACAAAGAGTGTCTTTTTAAAAATCAAGGCAGTAAATAAAGTACTTAGATAAAACTGGAAATAAGAACCATCAATCAAATAGTTTTCATGGACTAAATTATTTTGGATTCAAATAACAGAGTTGTATTTGAAAATAAACATTTAAGTAATACAATATGTAAGGATTCAGAATTTATTGTTTTCTGGTTTGTTTGAAATATCAAAGTAGATACCAATTTTACTTTGCTAGGGCTATTTCAAAATGATCTGACTACACTCTGAATTTTTTATAAAAAATTTATGTATTCAGTGTCAACTCAAAGGAAGCTCAAGGCATTGTAACGCACACGCAATAACACAAAATCAGAAGATCCAATCAACCACAATTACTTTTCTTCTGCGGCTTTCTTCCATATAGGACTTTAACAGAAGCACAGCAAAAGTTTATAATTTTTTACATAAGAGGTGGTAAAATATTTTATATTCTTTAATACAACTGAAATAACAGAATTTGAATCTCTAAATTCTATTTCTACTAACTTAGCAGATATTTGGGTTGACTTGTAATACCGCATATTTCTTAATTTGTGGTTACCAAATTCTTGAATATATTAGAAATTTCAAGGTAATAACATAGAAAATAGATGACACAAAAATAGATTATTGCAAAGAGATGAAATAAATGAGATCTCTGAGCTTCATAGAGTGAAAAGTTGCACATTTCATTTGTTATGAACTGTTTTGGGGAAGGCCTCTCTGACTCTCTGCCTTTTAATACTAAATATTTCCTTTTAACTGGTCTGATTACCTCAGAGCTTAATTGTTCATTAGAGAATAATTTCTTCAGACTAAGACTGTGTTGTTCTTGTTTTTTTGTCTAAAGTTTTACATATGTCTCCTTTTTCCCCAACTGACCTCCACCCCCCAGCCATTCCCACCCCAGGCTAGCCCCCACTGCCCCAGTGTCTGTGTCATTGGTTATGCTAATAGGCATGCATACAAGTCCATTGGTTGCTCTCTAACACCCCGTCCCCTACCATTTGTCTCTGGATCTATTCTTGTTCATCAAATTATGTTGATCATTGTATCCCACATATGAGTGAGATCATGTGCTATTTTTCTTTCTCTGACTGGCTTATTTTGCTTAGCATAAGGCTCTTCAGTTCCATCCATGCAGTTTCAAATGGTAAAAGTTCCTTCTTTTTTATAGCAGTGTAGTATTCCATTGTGTAGATATACCACAGTTTTTCAATCTACTCATCTGCTGATGGGCACTTAGGCTGTTTCCAAATCTTAGCTTTGGTAAATTGTGCTGCTATGAACATAAGGGTGCATATATTCTTTCTGACTGGTGCTAAGACTGTTCTTTAAAATAGAAATACAATTTTAAAAAATGACATGCTGACTTGATAGTAACTAAAAGTCGATCTATGTTTTAAAATATGAATTAGTAACCTTTAGCTCAGGGCGTTACAAAGCTTAACTGGTAAATTGAAGGAAAGATGGAAGCATTGTGAGCATGGGGGTCTGCTGGGCAGAAATAGGGATAAGCTCAGTAGGTGCGGACGCAGAGAGACATCTTAATTTGGAAACGCACAAAGCAAAGACAAGTTCCAAAAAATTTGCTCCCACACTTCTCAGTTCCGTCACACCCAACCTCCTATTCCTTTTTGGTATCAAGTTTTCTACCTTTAAAGACATTTCAAGAAAGGAAAGTTTTTAAAAGATAGAAAAAAGCAAATGGTTTCACTTTAAATATTTTTCTTTGCCATCTAAAAAGTTTTCTTCCTTTTACTGGCAAATATTACACTGAAAGATAAATGTTCACTGTCTCCGTTTTATTGATATCCATGGTTTTATACCACTTTGAATCTTGTTTCAGATTCCATCACACTACTGAAACTTTCAGGTTGAAGAATTTTTATCACCAAAGCAATGCAATATTTGTTTGCTTCTCTGACTTTTCTCTTTGTTGTTGTTGGTGGTGGTGTAAAAACATATTTATTTCTCATAGTTCTGGAAGCTGGAAGTCTGAGATCAGAGAGTCAGCATAGTTGGGTTCTGGTGAGATCTGTCTTCCAGGTTGTAGACTGTGGATTTCTAGTTACAGTTTCACATGGTGGGAAGAGAGAGCGCTAATCACTCTCATTATCTAATAACCTCCCAATGACCTCTGGGCTCTGGGCAGCACCTGGGCCCCTCTGCCTGAGTCATAGTGAGCGCAGCCGGACACTGAGGGCCTGGGCACAGCATAGGCCTCTGGGCCACCCAGCTGCAGCTCCGCGCTGAGCCAGGCAGGCAGCAGGCTCTCTCCCAGCCACCTAGGTAGACCAGCTCCTGCGCGAACTCATGTTGAGCCCAACCTGCCCCTGTGGTCCAGGCAGCTGCGACCCTGGCCCTGCTCACCTGGAAGCCCATTGGGGCCAGCAGCACCTCCACTGCTGCCTGCTGCCAATGCCTCGCCAATTCATTTTGTTCATTAGATTTCACAAATAAGCAAGATCATGTGATATTGGTCTTACTTAGGTTGAGGCATTTCACTTAGAATAATACTCTCCAGGTCCCAAAAGATAAGATACCCCTTGTTTTTACAGTTACATAGTATTCCATTCTATACATGTCCAATAGTGTTTTTATACACTCATTTATTTATGGACACTTGGGCTGTTTCCAAATCTTATGACCTTTATTATGTGAGATATGGTCCCTCTATTCCTACTTTTCTGAGAGCTTTTATCATGAATGGGTGCATTATTTCATCGAATGCATTTTCTGCATCTATTGATATGATTATGTGATTTTTATCTTTCATTTTGTTTATGTGATGTGTCACATTCATCGATTTGTGAAGATCATACCAACATTGCATCATTGAAATAAATTCCACTTGATTGTGGAGTATGACATTTTAAATGTATTGCTGGATCTGGTTTATAATATTTTGTTTAGGATTTTAGCATCTATGTTCATTAAAGATATTGGCTTATAATTAACTTAAGGCCTGGTACATGAAATTTGTGCACTGTGGGGGGGGGGTGTTTCCCTCAGCCCAGCTTTCACCCTCTCCAATTTGGGACCCCTAGAGGGATGTCTGACTGCCTATTTAGGCTCAATCCCACAGGAATTGAGCTTAAACAGGCAGTCGGACATCCCTCTCACAATCCAGGACTGCTGGCTCCCAACTGCTCACCTGTCTGCCAGCCTGATCACCTCTAACTACCTCCCCTGCAGGCTTGGTCACCCCTTCTGCCCCTGATTGCCCACAACTGCCCTTTCCTGCCAGCCATCTTGTAGCTGTGAGTGCTACCCTCTTTGAGGGCGTGGCAATCAATTAGAATATTTCTTCCTTATTGGCTGTGGGCACTATCTTTGAAGCCTGGTGTTCAGTCATTTAGTCGTCCCTCACTAACCCCCAGATGGCCTGGTCACCCCACACAGCCTGCAGCCTGTTTGGTCATCCTTTCAGTTGTGATGGTCACTTAGGCTTTATATATATAGATTTCCTTTCTTTGTAGTGTATTTATCTGGTTTTAGAATTAGGATAATACTAGACTTGTAAAAAGAACTTGGAAGTCTTCCCTTCTCTTGAATTTTTTAAAATAGTTTGAGAAGGATGGGTGTTGGTTCCTTAAATATTTGGTAAAACTCACATAAGAAGCCATCAGTCCAGAACTTTATTTTGCTGGAAGTTTATTTATTTATTTATTTATTTATTTATTTATTTATTATTATTATTATTACTACTACTACTTAGATTTCATTACATGTAATTGGTCTGTTTAGGTTTTCTGACTCTTCCTGATTTCATTTTGGAAGATTCTATGTTTTTAGGAATTTGTCCATTTCACCCAGGTTGTCCCATTTTTGGCATGTAGTTGTTCATAGTATTTCTTACAATCTTTGTATTTCTGTGATGTCAGTTCTTACTTTCCCTCTTCTTTTTCTGATTTTGCTTGTTTGGGTCTTATCCCTTTTTTTTCCTGATGAGTCTGGTTAAAGGTCCATCAATCTTATTTATCATTTTAAAGGACCTGTTCTTGGTTTTATTGCTCTTTTGTATTTTTTTTTAATAGTCTCTATGTCATTTACTTCACTCTGAACTTTATTATTTCCTTCTTTCTACTTACTCTGGTCTTTGTTTTCTTTTAACATTCTTTTAGGTGCAGGGTGAAATTATTTATTTGAGCTTCTTCTTGCTTCTTGCAATAGGCTTGTAATGCTATGAACTGTCCTCTCAGGACTGTTTTCATTATGTCCCATAGGTTTTGGGTTGTTGTGTGTTCATTTTCATTTGTTTCCAGGTAATTTTTCACTTCTCCCTTGATCTCATTGTACCTACTCCTTGTTTAATAACATGCTATTTAGCTTCCATGTATTTGATTTTTTTAGGTTTTTATTTCAGTTGATTTCTAGTTTCATGCCATTATGTTCTGATAAGATGATTGATATAATGTAAATCTTCTTGAATTTGTGAAGATTTATTTTGTGTCCTAATAAGTGGTCTATCTGAGAATGTTTCATTTGCACTTGAGAAGAATGCATATTCTACAGCTTTGGGATGAATATCCTCTCCTCTTATCAACATCACCCATCAGAATGATACATTTGCTAAAATTAATAAATGACATTATAATCAAAAGATCATAGTTTACATTAGGGTTTAATCTTGATGTTGTGCAGTTTGTAAAAATATATCCACTATTGTATTCTCATGAAGGGAAATCTTACTACCCTAAACATCCTGTGTTCCACTTATTTATCCCTCCTTTCACCCAATTCCTGAAAACCACTGATCTTTTTACTGTCTCCATAGTTTTGCCTTTCCTATAATGTCATATAGTTGGAATCTTACTCTATGTAATCTTTTCATATTGGCTTGTTTCACTTAGTAATATGCATTTAAGTTTCCTCTATATCTTCTCATGGCTTGATAGCTCATTTGTTTTTGGTGCTGAATAATATTCCATTGGCTACATATACCAGTTCATTTATCCTTCATCTAATGAAGGACATTATGGTTGCTTCCATGTTTTTGTAATTATGAATAAAACTGTTATTAAACAGCTGTGTTACATATGTGCTATAAACAGGTTTGTGTAAGTTTTCAACTCCTTTGAGCTGCATTACTGGACCCTATGGTAAGAGTATGTTCAGTGTTGAAAACTGTCTTTCAAAGTGTCTACATTATTTTATATCCCACAAGTAGAGAATGAGCAGTTCCTGTTTCTTCACAACTCATCAGCATTTGGTGATGTTAGTCAATGTTCTAGATTTTGGTCATTCCATTAGGTATGTAGTGGTATCGCATTATTTTAGTTTGCATTTCCCTAATGACATATGCTGTGGAGCATCTTTTCATATGCTTATTTTCATTCTGTGTATCTTTGATGAGGTAGCTATTAAGTCTTTTGCCTATTTTTTTAAATCAAGTTTTTGTTTTCCTTTTGTTAAGTTTCAAAAGGTCTTTGTACATTTTGGATGGTGTTTTTTTTGTCAATTACATCTTTTGCAAATATTTTCTGACACTCTATGACTTGTCTTGTTATTCCCTTGACAGTATCTTTCACAGTTTATAAGTTTTCAACTTTAATGGAATCCAACTTATCAATTCTTGCTTTTAATAATTATATCTTTGGAGTTCTATCAAAAAAAGTCATTGCCAAACCCAAGGTCATCTTGACTTTCTCAGGGTATCTTTTAAGAGTTTTATGGCTTTGCATTTTATATTTATTTATATCTATAATTCATTTTGAGTTCATTTTTGTGAAGGGTACTCTATTGGATTCATTTGTTTGCATGTGGATGCCCAGTATTATATTTTAATTTAAATTAAATGAAAAAATGCATAAAATTTAAATTTTAGTGTTGCATTTTCAGTAGACACATTGCAAGTGCAGTAGCCATGTATGGCTAGTGGCTATCTTAGTGGTTAGTGTAGGTCTGAAGGATTGGCAAGTGGAGGCTCCTATGCTTTCCATATCTCCTCAGGGTTCAGACCACTGGTTGCATCCTTTATTCAGGTATCCAGCTTCCCCTTAGAATTTGTAAATACCTTGCAGAAAGGTCTGACTGACTCAGCTTCTCTATGGATAAAGATGATTTCAGCTTATCCCTGGGTGGTTTTGGCTTCTTTGCTATAGTGTTTCACCACTTTTTGTGCCAGCCTTAGGAATCCAGGGATAGTTCTTTCACATGCCTTTTGTCATTTTACTCAACATGACAGGGACATATGAGTATTACACAGCTTCCATTAAAATCACTCTCAATCCACACAGCTACCTTCAGTGGGGCCACAAGAATCTAGTTTTCCTGGTCCTTTACAGTTCTAGATTTCAGATGACCCACATAATGAACAAAAACTACTTAAAAAAACTTACAGACACTCTATAATCAAAGATGAACCTTTATAAAGAGATCTTGGGGGTAGAACTTTTGTTTCCCAGATATTTAATCATTTGACAGAAAATTAATTTTACCAAACCTTTATTGAACAACCAATGCACAGCATTAGAAAAAATCAAAAGTTCGATGGGGTAATTAAAGTTATTTTTATTATAACTCTTTTGCACTAAAGTCATGAGTCTAAAATGTAACTGGAAATTAAGTAGCAATATTTTTTCAACATGTGGTCAAAATCACCTACTTCAAAACCATCTTGGGAGCTTTTAAAAAAAAGACAGGTTCCTGGGCCTCCCCACAGAGATTCTAATTCAGTAGCTCTGGAGCGGAGAGCAGGAATTTAATTCTGATATACCCTGAAGTCTGAGAACTGCTGGGATAGAGGTTATTTTAATAACCTAAACGAATTTAGAATTTTAACATTGGTTCAAATTTTTGTTTCTATTTGGTTTGAAGTATTATGTTTGATTTCCACTCCATGATTTTCCCCCTTATTTTATGGTCGAGTGGCCTTTTTTTCTGATATCCCAATCATACATGTGTGTAGAAATGAAGCAAGTAATAATTAAGGTAACATAAAAACCTTGTTAATTGGCATTTTAATTAGCTATGTTATTTGTTCTTTAGAAATAAAACCTTTAAAAAAGTAAATACTGGACCCATTATAGGTTATATATAGAGAAATTTCAGCTAAAGCTTGGCACATTACTATATCTATATTTAGTTGCACAAAGACTTCTGCTTTTTATTTTAAATTTCCTACCTGCCCATATGTTTTAAAAAAACAACTGAGACACTTTAAAAGATAACACATTTTTAAAAGTTATTTTAGGAAGAGATTCTTTTTAGTTTATTTTATTTGGTAAATAATGTTAAATTGAGTCATATTTCATTTCCTACTTTAGTTACTTTAATAATTTGAATGCAATTCTATTTAGCACTATTTACATGGATGCTCATTATATACATATCCTTGTTTAAATCTCATTATGTTTTTAGTTGTTTTATATTTGTCATTTCCACAGTTATTTTTCCTGTGTGTATTAAATCTGGAGGTTTTGACAACTAGAAAGCTAAACAAAGAGAATGAAGTATATTAATTATGGCAAGAGTAATTAATATGCACATATATACTATGCAATTATCTATGGACTTTCAACAGTGCCTTGAAAATTCTGCCATGTTTTTTAATGGATTCTATTTCCCACTTTTTGAAAAAATTATTTTATGCCTTATTTTTCTTCTCATCTTTCACCTCACTCAAATGTTTACACCTACCTGTCCATCCTTCACTAATATACAATTCATGAAAGAAAACAGAAAGTAGTAGATTAGAATTAATTCCTTCATTTTCTGACCAGAAAATAGACATATACCTACCTCCACTGTCACTCAAATTATTTGTTTCCTTATATTAAAACTCACAGTTTCTCTAAACCTATTAAAGGACCACCCATACTATATAATAAAGAGTTAATATGCAAATTAACCCTCACACCCTCACAAGATGGCTGCCTATGACCAGGCCAGCAGAGGAGTTAGTGAGGGACAACCAAATGACTGAACAAACAGGCTGTGTGAGGTGACCAGGTCAGCAGAGGGGTTAGTAGTGAGGGATGACCAGACGACTGAACAGCAGGCTGCATGGAGTGACCAGGGGGTGGGGAGGTAGTTGAGGTGATCAGGCAGGCAGGGGCATTAATGAGGGACAACCAAACAACTGAATAAGCAGGCTGTGTGGGGTACCAGGCTGGCAGGGGCGTTAGTGAGGGATGACCAAATGACTGAACAACAGGCTGCGTGCGGCAACCAGGCCAGTGGGGGGAAGGGGGCCCTAAAGGGTGACCAGGCTGGTGGGGGGGAGAGACAAAGCCAGTAGGGAGGGGGCAGTTAGGTGAGACCAGGCTGGCAGGGGAGGAGGGCAGTTAGGTGCAATCAGGCCTTCACACAGAGGCAGTGAGGGGTGACCAGGCAGGCAGGGGGGGCAGTTAGGTGCAATCAGGCCTGCACACAGAGGCAGTGAGGGGTGATCAGGCTGGCAGGGGGGCAATTATGAGCAACCAGGCAGGCAGTCAGGTGAGCAATTAAAAGCCAGTGGTCCAGGAATGTGAAAGGGATGTCCGACTGCCGATTTAGGCCGGATCCCTGGGATCGGGCCTAAACTGGCAGTCGGACATCCCCTGAAGGGTCCCGGATTGGAGAGGGTGCAGGCTGGGAAGAGGGCCCCCTGCCCTACCCACTGTGAACAAATTTCATGCACTGGGCCTCTAGTCCACTTATAAGCTGAATCATACACCACCATATTATCTACTTGGGATCCTCTTGGGTAGCTGCTCTCCCTCTTGCATCTTGCCCAGGATTTGACTTTTAATTTCTCTGTCCAGAAAAAAATGTTCTGCTGTTTTTTTGCAATGCCTGTTATATTTATTCCTTAGTTTTACCTTGCATTACCTCAAAGAAATTTTCTATTGCTCAATTTAGCAAATATTAAAGTTAGTTTCTGTCTTCAACCCTATACTCATTGTTCTCTATCACTGCATCCTATTTTCCTCTTTATCTTCACATACCATTGCTTACTTGGTACTTATCCATAATACAAGCTCCAAAAGGGCAGGGACCACATCAGTTTTCTTCACTTTTGTTCCCTAGCTCCTCATACAATCCTTGTCCCTGGGAACTTCTCACTAAGCACTTTCTTGCTGTGTGAACTCAGGCAAGCCACTTAGCCTCAGTTACCTCATCTATAAAAACAGAATAATAATAAAAGTACACGATGTCACAATGTTGTATAAACTTGATGAGGAGATGCCTACCGTGTGCCTAGGATAGTAACCATCATGTTTTACATCTTCAGTAAATGCTAGCTGTGGGAGGAGCCATGGCAAGGCGCCTCTTAGCTAGCAGACTGCAGAGCATCACTGATCCACAGTCTCAACTGTGTGCTCCGCAATGCATCCCCAGGTTTGCCCGAGGCTGCATGTCCCACAGACTGCTCCCTGCTGCTGATGAATGGGGCAGAGTCAAGAAGACTGTTCCCGTTTTTGGAGACTTGGGAACACTTTGACTTTGTCTCCAGGACACTCATCACCTTGCTAAGCTTCCTTAGAAATGCATTGCAATCTGAAGTTTTCCCACCACACTTCCTCCCTTCCTAGCATCCTTCCAAAGGGTCAGACCTGCAACACTGACTGATGGCTTTCCCAGACTCCTCTACTTCTGTTCCCATGGTCCCTCACAGGTGTTTCTTGTGTGTCTAGTCCTGCCTTGCCATTGCTTTCTTGGAAGTTCTGGCCTACTACAAATGGTTCTGAGAGTGGTTTGAGAAAACCGTTGTGACTGTGATAGGCAGACAACTTGAAACTGGCTTGCCTACAACTTGTGGGTGAAGAGAATGCTATTCTAGGTGGTAGGTGGGGCATGAATAGTCCCTGACACAAGGTGGCAGCTCAATTGTTAGAGGACTCACCTGTAATGATCTGGGGAAATGTGCCTAGAGAAGAATGTTTCTGGCAGGTGCAATAACGTAGGAATTTGAAAGACATGGTGGAAAAAAAAAGTGCCAATGATACAGAGTTGGCAGGTTATCACTGTTATATAGATGCACTACAGAGAGCTAATGACAGACTAAGAGCAGTTAATGGCTAAGCATGGTGACCAAAGGGTCCCCTTGGTACTTTATAGAGAAGGCCCTTATCTTCTTTAGCAGAAAAGCGGATATATGTAGAAGCCTGAAGATGTCATTGTTGGGGCTGCAGAGTTTCAGAGAAGTTTGAATACTCAGCCAAGGAAGGTCTGATATGGAAAGGTTAGATCCCTGGTAGGGAATATCTAACAATTTATAACATGGGATGGGGCATCTGGCTGATTTATCTTGACGATGTTTATTCTATGGAACCCACTGACTCTTTGGGCTTGCCAAAGTCATGTCCCTTCCCTAGTGCAGCCACAGCTTCCCTCTGCTGGACGGTGCTGGGGAAGTCTTTCCTCACAAGCCTGCAGGGACCTCCCTCAGGAGCAGCTCTCATCTTCCATTTTGGCTGCCAAGGTGCTAAGTAGGATTAAGATCTCTGCATAATCCATCTGGGGATGTGCTGGATGTGATAAAGGAGGGAAGAGACAAAAGAATTACAATTATTCATCAGCATGCACCAGCAGGAGCTAGAAGGAGTACATTAGGGATGAAGTGGGGCGGAACATAAGACTGGTTAGAAATAATTCATTGATTTGGGGACAAGTTCTTGGGACACTGGATTAAAGTCCTAAAAGTAAGCCCAGGAAAATAGGGTAAACTTGCTGCTGAAGTGCCCTTAGAAGCCTGGAAAAAGTTATGTTCAACACTCAACAAAGCAGGAATCCTGATTTGCCTTGGAAGATGATAAAAGAAGGAATAAGGAGTCGGAGGACTTGGACATCCCGGGATGGATATCTTATGCAAGAGTAGAGGGCCCACCTGAGGATTGTGTTCCATAGAGAGCCCTCAGGAATACCATTCAACCAAGGCATCAGGAATACACCAGTGAGCAGGGTACCAAGATCACTAAGAAGTTCAGCAGGCCTCTGCTCCTCAGTCCAGACTGACTATGGGGTAGACAGTCACACAGAGCTGGGCTCATTAACATGTCTGTGATGGCAGGAACATGAATAAACAGTCACATGGCAGTGTTTCAGCATTGGAAGTAACATGGCACCTCATTTCGAGTTCAAGTCTTCAGGGATTCCTGGATAGGGAACAGTTCACAGTGTGTTCCTGAGTCAGTGGACCACTCAGTGGTGATTTCCAAGTTACCAAGTGTATATAATTGCAATCAGTATATTTGGCCATTGGAACAAAACCCACACTGGGTCCTTGGTTTGTGTAATAAAAGCTACCATAGTGAGAGTGAGAGGCAATTCGCGCCACTGTTAAAGGCCTACAAGATACACTGTGGTAGTCCTTACTATATTTCTGTTTATTTAACCATATTTGCCTTATTTATGGTTGGGATTATAGAAGCTCCATCTTGTATAGTAATTATAGACTATTACAGATGTAACCAAGCAGCAATCTAGCTCATGGTGGCTCTGGCTGATGTGGTGTCAGTGTCAGAGTCAATTATTAAGGTCTTAGGTACACGGTATGCAGCCAGTGGTTTGGAAAATTCATTCTTTTCCACACCAGTTAGAAAGTAGATCAAAAAGTAGTTTGTATATCCCAGTTACCTCAAGTATATGTTAAATCTTCTCTTTCTGTGATAACATAGTCCAAAGAGATCTGAACTGCGTAAATATCATACAGAATGTCACTGACATCCCTTTCAGCAATGACATTAGGCCAATCGGACAGAATAAGAGGTCACTAAAATGCTGGGGAGTTCGGCAAGACACCTGTACGCTGAGGGTCAGGAAGTTTCAGGGATCTGACCCTTTTGTGACATTCACGGGTATGATGATCAGAAGTGTACTGAGACAGCTCCTCGGAAATGAAAGATAAATTGTCATGTCTTGCATTCCTTACAATGAAAAAGAAAACATAGTAACTGGGAAAGCTTTTTTGGCTTCTGGATGCAGCACAGTCCACCCCTAGGAGTGCTGCTTTAGTGCGATAGTGGGTGACAGGGAAGGCGGCAGCTTTAAGTGGAGCTGGGATGAGAAAATAGCTCGGTGGAAGTTCCAGGCTGCATTGCCTCCGCCTAGCCACGTGGGCCATATGATGCAGCCGACTAAGGTGTTGGAGGTGTCAGTATCAGGAAAGCAGCAGTATGGAGATTATGGCAAGGCCCAGTGGGAGAATTCGACGTGGGCTCCCGGACTCTGGAACAAGGCCACGCCATCTGTAACAGATTACAGACTCTTTGAGAAAATAGCTCTTGACTTGTTACTGGGACCTACTGAGATGGAATGATGGACTTTGGAGCAAATGCCAAGTGACTATGCACATGGGACTACGTATTGTAAGCTAGATTTTGCCAGAGCTGCTAAGTCAAAGTCAGATGGATTCAGCAGCAGCCCATGCTCAGGTCTAAATGGGACACTGGGATTGAGCTCAAGAGGATCCGATGTAGAAGAATCCTGCATGAGAAATAGTTTTAACTCGGTGTCACCAGCATGATTGACCAGGTGTTCCTTTCCTCGTTCTTACCTTTGTGGGATCTCCTACGAACAGCTAAGGGAGTAAGAAAAAAAATAGGACTTGGCACATTGTAGGAGCTTTGTAAGTAGTAAGTGAATGCAAGTTATTATTTAAGCTCCTGCTTTCTTGTAGGTATACAATGATTATTCCTATTCTGTGGATAATGAAACTGAGGCAAGTGAATTAAGTAAAATGCATTAGCTGTAAATGGTAAATAAGGAAACTGGAAAACGGATATCTGCCTCATGCTGTAATGTGCTTCTTATGACACCTCTAGCCTTTCATGTTTACCACAAGATGCTGTTTTCATTTTGGAAAGAGGATCACTATTAGAAATTAAATTATAATACAGTTAATGTTCCACATTGAAAATGCCATGCCCTATTTGCTAACCTAAAAACTGGTATCCACATATGTTGAGTCATTTTTTTTTTCAATTACTTGAAAAAAATGGGTAGAGATTGGGAGGAGCTGTGAATTTATGCATACTAATGAAACCTTAAAATAAAATGTTTCCATGTGCAACTTTCAGTCTTGTTGGATAACTTTACTTGATTGAAAATTACTTGAGAAAGATGAAATCATAAATTACCTTAAATTTGCTGAAAGCCTGTGAACCACCTATATTAGGTGTGAGGCTGATGAAGTTTCATCTTGAATAGAAATAAGTTGAGAAAACAACATGGCTAACATTTCAGATACATCTTCAGAAAGGATGTTGACAAATTAGTTCCACTGGATCCAATACTGGGCAACATTGCAAATATGTTTCCGTTATCAGTATAATTGATAAAGTTCCATTTCATACTCACACTTTCCACTGGTTTTACTCATATTTCTTACTGTGCACATTCATTACTTTTCTGCTTAATGCTGATTCATTCTTTCATTTATTCCTTTATTCAACAAACCTTTAACTTATTTAATGTTAGGCACTGTGTTCTTATAGAATAGTTTCTACCTTTATTACTAAGAGATAACATATAGTTAAATTCTCACAATGAAACAAAGAGAGGTTTAATAACTTCTTCAGTGTCACACAGCTAGTGTGTAAAAGAATTTGAGATTCAGACCAGGAGGTGTGGTTCTAGAGCCCATATTTTTATTTTTTTATTTTTTAAATAAATCTTTATTGTTCAGATTATTACAGATGTTTCTTTTTGTTAAACCCCCGTAGCTCCCCTCCACCTGGTTTCCCCCTCCACCCTGTGCCCTTACTCCCACCACTGTCTTCATCCATAGATGTAAGATTTTTGTCTAGTCTCTTCCCATACCCCTCACACACCCCTACCCCCTGAGAAATGTTAGTCCATTCTCTTTCTATGCCCTTACTTCTTTTAACCACTCTATGTTTCTCATAAAGTTCATAGTTTTGTATCACTTCACTTCTCTGCTTTAAGATATCATTGGTCTATTTCTGAGGGAAATGTATATGGATTTCTATCAGTAAAATGAAACATAAAGGAAAAAGGGAGGAAAGTCTTTGGGAGCCTGGGGCCTATATTTGTGGGCCTAGGAAATTTTCTTGGGCCTCAGAAAACTGTTTATTTTTAAAAATGTGTTTCTTTTATCATAAAATACTTGGAAAGGGATCTGATAGGTATGGTGTCTGTATCAACTGCTGTAGAATTTGGCATTTGTAGGTATGATGAAAATTATTAAAGGCATCTCTATATGTGATTTACAAAATAGTAATAGAATTTAAATGAAAATATGCATGGATGTGATTATTTTGACATGTAGCAAAATTATTTTGGGAAAAGATGTAAATATAACATATTTGGGTTTATATTTTTGTAGGCCTTATTATCCATAAAATATAAATAATGATAAGCTCATTTAAATTTTTTTTTAGGAACATAGCTATGTCTAAGCTGTATAATAAAACAGACAAATGGACTAATACTCAAAAAGCATGATTACTGAAGCTGACTTGAGATAACTACAGTACCCCGATAATACCACAGTATCTAATCTAATAAAAGAATAATATGCAAATTGACCCTCACTCTGTTACACCCACAAGCCATGCCCACCAGCCAATCAGGAGCAAATATGCAAATTAACTCAACTAAGATGGTGGTGGCCACAGAGCTGGAGTTGCTCTGGGCAATTGAGGAAGCCAGGACCCTGTGGGCCCTGAGCTCTACTCAAGGCTACAAAGTTTCAATTATAGAAGATAAACAAACCCTAGATACCTGTGGGGCTGGGACCTTGGGTTGCCAGGGGCAACCCAGGCTTCAAGAGGGGGAGGCAACAAAGTTTCAATTATAGGAGTTAAATAAATCCCAGATGCCTGCTTCTAGCCAGGCACCCCAGTAGAGACCTGAACCCTGAAGGGGCTGTGGGCAGCCTGAAATGGCCCTCTGCCCCTCACCCAGGCTGGCCAGGCACCCCAGTAGGGACCCGAATCCTGAAGGGGCTGTGGGCAGGTGGACATTCCCCGAGGGGTCCCAGACTGTGAGAGGGCACAGGCAGGGCTGAGGGACTTCCCTCCCCCAACCCTGCCATCCCCCCTCCCCACCAAGTGCACAAATTTTTGTGCACCGGGCCTCTAGTAATAGTATAATTTTGGAATTTGGAAACGTTTTCCCTTAAATTCATTTCAGTTTTATCACTACAGTTTATATATATATATATATATATATATATATATATATATATATATATATATATAAAATTTGTTTTTATAGATTCAGCATCTTATATATTAGAAATTAAAAGGTTCAAATGATTGAACTAATGGATACCCCAGAGTGCATAAAATTAAAAATAACTGGAACTTGTATTATTTTCTATTAAAGGCAGAAATAATTCATAGTCCAAACCAGTAAGAAGCTTTTACTGTTTTCTAATTACTATACTGTCACATATAACATCCTTTATTGAAATTAATTCAATAAACTGAGTTTGCTAAAATGAAAAATAAACAAAAATTCTGTCACAGTTTGGACATCCAGAAGTAGGAATCCTATGATTATTTCCAACTGGTTCAAGGTTTTGTTTCCCAGTTGTGTGCATTCACTCCCATCTGCTTCCATGGCACTGCGACAGCTCACACTCTTGTTAAAGCCCTCACTTGCTTAACTAAACATGAGTTTCAAGTCAGTGTTCAAATAAACAAAACTTTTCTAATGAGCTATGATCTATTAAATTACAGCCTCCATCTAGTATACTCCATAACAATACAACACTTTTGAGCTCATCCATAATTGAATTAATCAATAAGACCACTTAGTCTTTAATTAACCTTTTATTTTATGATTGACTTTTTGTCTACAGAAAAGTTGCAAAGACAGTATAGAGAGTTCCCATATACCTCATACCCACTGTACACAATTCTTAGCATCTTACATTAGCATGGTATTTGAAACAACTAAGGAACCAATATGAATACATGAACACTAACTAAAGCCTGCACTGTATACAGACTGCTTTATCGTTTAGCTAATAGCAACTTCTTTTCCAGGACCCTTGTATTTAATTGTCATGTCTTCTTGGACTCCTGTGGACTTTGTTTCTCAGACATTCTTTGTTTTGGGTGACCTTGATAGTGTTGAGGAGTACTGGTGAGGTATTTTGTAGGATGTCACTTAGATGAGATTTGTCTGGTGATTTAACTGTGATTAACCTGGAGTTATGAGATTTTTAGAGAGAAGCCATAGAGGTAAGTCCCGTTTTCATCATAAAATCTCAGGGCACATATATCAACATGATTTATTATTGTTGATGTTGACCTAGATCCCCTGGCTGAGGGAGTGTTGGTCAAGTTTCTCCACTGAATAATTATTTAAAATAAAACCCTGTTTGCTTTATGTTGTATTCTGTGGAAGAAAGTTATAAGGAGAAATGCATGATTAGGAAGTGGAGAGCTGCCCTCCACCTCTTTGGGGATGGAGTACCTACAGCATACATTTAGATGCCTTTGCATGGGGGATCTATCTCTTATCTCTCATTTATTTGATTATATATCAGAATGGACTTGTGAATATTTATTTTATATTTTGGGCTATAATCCAATACTATTTCATTTATGTTCTAGCTCAAGTTGTGCCAATTTTGCCATTTGGAATTATTTTATTTGGCTTCTATGTTCTTTTGACATACCCTCATCATTGTGTTTGTGTGTGTGTGTGTGTGTGTGTGTGTCTATTTTAGCATTTCCTTATTCTCTGGTAGTGTAATACACTTGAGCATTGTTTTGTATATTTCTTACCCAGTCCTATTTTTCGAAGTAACCCTGGTTCATTTAATTGGAGAATGGTATTAAAAGCCAAGATCTGGTGCTAGTTATACTTATTACTAATGGGGTGTCATTGCTTTTGAGCACTTTCAGCTGACAGAGCAAGGGAAAATATAAAATAACATGTGTGTATGTCTATATCAATTAATATCTCTCTCTCTCTCTCTCTCTCTCTCTCTCTCTCTCTCTCTCTCTCTCTCTCTCTCTCTCCTCTCTTCATCTGTATTAAGTTCAACTTGATGTCTCCAACTCTAATCCACGACTATATGAATCATTCTAGCTTTGTCCTCTTTTTCTATAACTTCACATTCCAATAATGAGAAATCTGACCCCTACTATCAACTTAATTATTCAATTCCAGTATACATGTTTAGTGGTTGCAGAATTGTTTGCCTTTGCCAACTTTATGATCTAGGGTATAGAACTTATGTACAATTTCTTTTGCTTTAATCTTACAGAGTCCATTCATTTCCAATTGGAAAAGTACTTTCCCTTTACCTCCTTCAGTGAGATTATTGCATGTGCGTAATATCATTAGATTTTTTCAGTCACTATTTACATTCATCATGTGATTGATTGATCCCTGACTTTCTAAATGTTTTATTTTAAATTTCATACATATAAATTCACCTTTGTATTGTGAAGTCTTATGAGTTTGACAAATTTACAGTGTCATATATGCCCCATTACAGAACCATACAGAATTTTTTTTTGCCCTAAAAATCCTGTTTCACCTATTCAGTCCTCCTCTATCCTATAAGACTACTTTTCAAATTACGGTTTTCTCTATCCAACTATCACATTTTCTCTTGAAATATTTTATGTACAAAGATGTTCTACATCCCAATTTTTATTGTTTTATAGTTGGCAGTTTAAAATATTCTATATATATATATGTGTGTGTGTGTGTGTGTGTGTGTGTCACTATCCAAGTCCTTGTTGTTTCATATGTAGATATGTCTATTCATGTAAAAACCAACTAACTTTTTGGTCCCAGATTGCACTAATGAGAAGCTAAAAGATACCTTGTAATATATAACCAGATTAACCTCTTATATAATATTATTTTCATTTTAATGTCATAGGGTATATTATGGAAACTAGGTACATTACACTATCCCGTTCAACTTCTCTTTATTAAAGCCTCACAAATTGAGATAAATCAATGACCCTATAAAAGCAAATGTTTATTGCTGAATGTTTGGCAGGTGGCTGTTAGCTAAATATCTAGAGTAGATGAAAGAACAAAGGTTATTGGTTTATATGAAACCTAGATAAAATGTTCTTTGTTTTCTAATTTGGCTTCACATATACAACTTTCGAAACTTTGAGTCTCCTTTATTATTTTGCCCTAATTTTTTTAACTTATGTCTGTTTACTGTAGAACAAGTGTAGTGTCCTTAAAACTTTAAAAAAAAAAACATACAATTCATGTTTTAAAATGACATTAGGGTTTCTTTAGTTAGGAGTTCTGCATTTCAGAGGATCCATATGTGACACAAACAGTGAAGAATTGGGAACATTAGCTGATAATAATATGATAATTTTTGGCAGTCTATTTAGGAAGTTCTGGCAGAAATGTAGTGTTACATTAGTCACTTTCACAGAGAAGATACTGGTCCAAGCCTGTCTCTTATTTGGGGTGCCATCTGCACCTTTTTTGTTGGTAAATTCAAAAAGAAAATATACCATTGATGGATACTATTGCTACTTTGTAATCATTGTTTGAGGCAAGCTATACCATTCTTAGAGTATAATAAATATTACACATAACTAAAATTGTTTCTGGGCAGCATTTATTACTTAGAATACCTGTGTCAAAACTGTTCCAGTAAGTTTTAGCACTTTCATTTAATTTAAACGGTCCATAATTTACTATCTCTGGAGCTCTTGGTTAAACATAAGAGAAGACAGCGAGTTCTACTTCTTGCTTCATTGATCATGGAGAAACTCACTTGACCCTCATTGTTTTAGCTCACTCATCTGTAAATATGGTTAAAGCAATTAAAGTTAATCTAAACTTAAAGTTTGATAAAAATGTTATGGAGCTAGGCTTTTCAAAATTTTGTGACTCATTTTAAGTAACTGTTAAGGTGATAATAAAAATGATGCCCAGCTTATAAAGTCTTTGAAGAGAGAGATCATATTTTATGCATACTTTGAACACATTAAATAATAAATATTTGTTGTGCTGAATTTAAGCAAGAAATCTCAAAATGGATTAATTTTGTATATTCTATACATTAATTTTAGTATGTTTTAATACAATTGACCTGTAAATGATAAGTAGTATATTGCTGGGTAGGCCTTTGACCAATGTGATTTTTCTTCTATTCAGTTGACACAAAGTTATTGATTATCTCTTGAAAGTGGGTTAGTTTTAAAAAATAATAAAATGAACATATTGGTGCATATATTCTTTTGAATCAGTGTCTTGGGTTTCTTTGGATAACTACCCAGAAATGAACACTGGATTATGAGGCAGTTTTATTTTTAATTTTTGGAGGACCCTCCATACTCTTTTCCACAGTGGCTGCACCAGTCTGCATTCCCAACAGTGCGTGAGGGTTTCTTTCTCCACATCCTCACTAATACTTGTCATTTGTGAATTTATTGATAGTAGCCATTCTAATGGGTATGAGGTGATATCTCATTGTGGTGTTAATTTGCATGTCTCTGACAATTAGTAACAGTGCAGGATTACTTACAAGATATTAGCCAAGATATGGAAGCAACCTAAGTGCCTATCCATAGATAACTGGAAAAAAAAGCAATGGTACATATAGATGATGACATATTACTCGGCCATAAAAAAATAATAAAATCTTACCTTTTGTGATAGAATGGATGGACTTAAAGGGTATTATGCTCAGTGAAATAAGTCCAGAGAAATGTAAAACATTAATTTGTAAAAAAACATATACAAGCCTATGTTCATTGCAGCATTATTTACAATAGCAAAATATGGAAGCAACTTAAGTGTCCATTGGTAGACAAATGGAAAAAAAATTGATGCATACATACAATGGAATATTACTCAGCCATACAAAGGAATAAAATCTTGCCACTTGTGGGCCTAGAAAGTATTATGCTAAATGAAATAAGTCAGACAAGGAACTACAAATACCATATTATTTCATGTATCACTTAGAATTACTAACCCTTTATTAAATCAGAGGCAAATATTTTCTCCTTGAAAAATATCCTGGCACCCTCTGTTCCAGGCCCAGTGATATGAGTGAGTAGTTGCCATGGAACTAAAGTTTGCTCTTTCATTCTGTCATGGACTCTCTCTTGCAGGGAGCGGCTATAGGGTTAAGCCTCAGACTGACCTGTTGGCAAAGCCACAAACTAGTCCCAGCTTGGAGGGCACAGTGGTCTTAGCATAATTAGGCTTGACCTTATGAGGCTCCCTAGATCCTTCCCAGGTAGCTAATGGGCTGTGGGAGGTGCAGCAAGTGCTGCCAAAACAAGTGAAACTCACAAGAACAATTGTAACTATGGTGACCACTACCTTGTTTACCTCTGGCTATAAAATAAAGGCTCCGCTTGCTGTCTGGATCTCTCTCTGTGGCCTTAGCCAGGCACAGGAGATCCACCTAGACCCAGCTTATTCTCTTTGTCTGTCTTTTCTACATTCTTCACCACCCTCCCCCCCCCCCCCCCCCCTACCTCATGCTCACTGAACCCTTGGCTGAGCTGGCCTGGCACACTCTCTCAAGTGGATTTCCTGTTGTTCACAATCATGTGCCAGTGTAGATAGAGATGCTTTATTAATTTTTCTTAATTTTTTTCTATTGCAGTTGACATACAATATTATATTAGTTTTAGGTATGTGACAAAGTGACCATCCATATAAATCTAACACCCATCTGACACCATACCTAGTTATTATGATA
>PVJC01010266.1:0-44035 GCA_004026665.1 Murina feae
ACGATCAAGTGCTTGTGCCTGTCGTGGGGGGACAGTCGTCCCCCCTTAACCACGGTCCCCCTTTCCTTGGTTTCAGTTACCAGTGGTCAGCCATGGTCTGAATGTGTTTGGGGGGGGAAGTTCCAGAAGTAAATAATTCGTAAGTTTTAAACTGCATGGTGTTCTGAGTATCGTGATGAAATCTGATTCGGGCTCAGGAGTCATCCCTTTGTCCAGGTCTCCACGCCGTATATGCCACCATCCATCGGATCGGGGGTGGGGAGAGAGGGAGGGAGGGAGGGAGGCCACAGTCACATGCCTTTATTACAGTATAGTGTTATAACTGTTCTGTTTTACCACTAGTCCATGTGAATCTCTGACTGTGACTAGTTTACATATTAAACTTCGTCGTAAGTCTGCCTAGGACAACAGTACACAGGGTTCGGTACTCTCCAAAGTTCCAGGCACCCATGGGGTTTGTATCCTCATGGGTCAAAGGGGAAGACTGTACTTCGTATACAGAAGGGTCAAAGGGGCAGCCTGAGACCAACACAGATCCAATGCCACCATTCATATCATTATACACATTAGAAAACCTCGAAACCTAAAGGTAACATGGAAAGTTCCAAATAACCTCTATTCCACTCTACTGCACTGAACAAACTTGATAATTATAGGTTGTGGGTGCTCCCTGCTCCGAAGGCTGCAAGCTGCGGGGGGGGGAGCAGTCACTGCTCCCAGGGCAAAGGCTTCTGCAGGGCCAGACTCCTCCCAGAGGCCAGCACAGGCCGAGGGCGGGTGCTCAGAGAGCTGTTCGAAATAGACACGTATCTGGCTCCATCAGAATGGAAATGAATCCATGTGCAAAGTCAGTCACCCTTCTAATTACACGAATAAGGGGGGGAAGGGGAGGTTAAGCCAAAGAAAAAGATGATCTGTTCTCTCCATGTGCAATTTTAAGATACAATGCTGAACCATTGAAAATGAACGGGTAGCCTTGGCAGTTACAGAACAGTCCCGGGATGTACTGCATCGAATACAGTCAGTAACAGTGCGGTGACCACGCCCGGTGTTAGACTCACCGGAGGGATGCCTTCATAACCTACACAAATGTCTAACCACTATGCTGAACACCTGAAACTAATATGAAACTGGAAAATAAAAAAGAATTTAAAATAATAAGAACTGAAGATCATGGGAAAACAAAGCATGACGGAGTAAAAACAAAAGCCAGGTTAGCCCTGGCTCATTTACTCAGTGGATAGAGCGTTGGCCTGTGGACCAAAGGGTCCCGGGTTCAATTCCAGTCAAGGGCACGTACCTGGGTTGCAGGCTCCTCCCTGGCCTGGGCCCTGGTTAGGGCACATGCAGGAGGCAACCAATCAATGTGTTTCTCTCATATCAATATTTCTCTGTCTTTCCCTCTCTCTTCCCCTCTCTCTAAAAATCAATGAAAAAATACCCTTGGGTGAGGATTAAAAAAAAAAAAGCCAGGTTAGCTGACACCTGTTGCAGCTGTAGGTGCGCATCTGGCCCACCTGTGCCTCTAGGTTGACACAGCTCTGAAATGAGCTGTACGCTCCCGAGAAAGCCGGTCATCTTGTTAACACCACCGGATGCAATCCCCGCTTCCTTTCTCCCACCCCGGTCATCTCCCTGGCTCCGCCCTTCATTCCAGACGTGTAAAAGAAACTGTGGGACTCCTATTCGAACGTGTCCACTGAGCGGACATTTTCTATCTTTCGGTCCTTTGCAGACCATCCCAGGTCATCATCATTCAAAAGCAAAGACACTGCCAGACTGCAGAGCACAGCACCTGCCGCCACGGTCATCTGGCCTTCCCGAGGCCCAGCCAGGGCGACAGGAGACTGGGACTTACATGAACCAGGCATGCGTGGGGCAGAGGGGGCCCGGGCAGTGAGCGACTTGCCCAGCGCCTCACTAGCCTGAGTGTGGCAGCCAAGACTCAGCCTACCCCACTGACTCATACCGCTTCCTCCGCGTGGCAATGACGTCTCCCACAAACAGAGCGCTCTCTCTTCCCGCCACCATCCAAGCATCAGGCACACACCTGGAGCCAGCTTTGAGTCAAGGCGCTGGGCGAACGCAGGAAAGAGGCAGAGGCTGTGAGAGAACCAGACTAGGGTCACACTCAGACATCACCCTCGGTGCCCACAGGACAAGTGGCATCAGTGCCCTGAGGATCGCGACAGCCAGCCATGGGGGCAGCTTAGGTGGCAGAGGAGAGGTGGGGCAGGCAGCTTCTGGCTGGCAGACAGAACTGAGGTCTCAAAGTCGCAGAACAAAGCAGGAGCCACGGTGGGGGCCACAGGCCAGGCCAGGACATTACGCACAGAAGCATCTCCCTCCCCTTAAGTTTGTGAGAAAGCCACATCTGGGGTGAAGACAGGGATAGAAATCATCAAGCACCGAGACGCTGAAAGGACTCCTGAGTTAAAAACTAGGGTGAACTTTCAGTCCATCAATTCTAAGCCCCCAGACTAACAACACAGGAGCCCCCTCCAAGAGTCCCTGACCGCCCGTTTGAAAGCTCCAGTGATCGGGAACTCCCCAGGGAAGCAGGCAGGTACTGCAGGGCGGGACAGCTCTGCGGGTGAGAGGTGACATCCAAACATCCCTCTCCCTACACATTGCACTAATCAGTGCTGAGAAACTTCTGGGTCCTTCTTATATCTGCTCCTCAAATACTGGGAGACAAGTCTGGATACTCCCAGGTTCAATTCAAGGAAGTTGGTTTCCAGAACATTCCACGAACCAGATCAGGAAAGCAGATTAGGCATCTACTCTTCAATGCGAGCGCAATCAGATTCTCAGAAGCTCGGGATTCTTGTTTGGCAACTACCTTACAATAAGCCGAGCGCTAGAATCCAGGTATCCTGGAGCTATGATGAACTGTGGCACGGAAGGCCCCGCCATCCTCACGTCTGCCACACGCCATGGAACTGAGCCAGGTTCTCAGGTAGCAGGACTGGAGTTGCAGGAAAGCAAGTTACAGACGAGCATCCCTAAGTCCACCTGGGATTTCTATTGTTTCAGAGTCCTTGCTGGTTGCAGCAGGAATGCACAAACTGGATCAATATCCGCCGCCCCTCACCCCCCCACCCCCCTCGGCTGAAGAGGTCCGGTCTGAGTCATTCTTATCTAGTGTCCAGAGAAGACGGGGCTGGGGACATTGTTCTCACAGTCAGTTCTCAAGTGTCTGACAGTCCGCGGGAAGGCTGAAAGGAGTCCTTGCCATGACAGACACCGAGGGCAGGAGAACACAAGGCTCCTCCCGTGACCATCTTGGGCGAATGGACATCCACTCAAAGACATGTGATGCACTGGTAGGCAGAGACGGTCCTCCGAGTAAAGGGAGCCTCCGGTCCTGTGTAGTGACCAAAATGGTCACTCACTATGTCATGCAAAACCCGGGGCCTCAGGATCACAGCAGAGACAGACTGGAAGCTGTGCACTAACTCAACAACAGGCTGTGTGTGAGCGTAGCCCTCATCTTCCCTCTCGCTCCCGCCAACTGAAATGTGCCTCTTCCAATATCTCCGTTAGGTAAGGTCAGCCTCGTGACCCTCCACAAGCCCTGGCTGGCACACCCTGGCCCAACGAGTGAAGAGTCTTCCCACCTTCGGACAGACGGGAAGGAGGCACGTTTGTAATAAGCTCTGAGTCTTCACATCCATTGGTGATGTAAGTACCAAAGCCAATGACAAAAATGAAAACCACAGAGGGTTATAGAAAGCAAGGGGCCAGGACCTACCCTTGAATTCAGACCAGCTAAATGAAGAGGCTCTAGCATTCTTTCAGTTATAGCAGCATCTGCAGTAACGTCTTCAGTAAATTCACAGGAGAAAAGAGAGCAAATGTGAATGCCTCCATCATCAACTGCAATAGCTGAGACATAATTTCGAAGGCGGGCACCTATAAACAAGTCATTACCAATACCACGGTGGACTCCAATTTGGGCTGAACCAAACCTAGACCAAAACAGCGATGGGCGGATGGTGCTTCTCTGTAAGTGATGCACAGACGACAGATCTCCCTTCTTTTTGCTAATCTTCCTACCATAACACCATTTCTGAGCATCACCTGAGATACAACTGCAGCCGCACACGCCCCATCTCAACCGCTGTCCTCATAAACGGAAACTTCACTTGTCCATTATTTTACTCATTGTGACATCAGTTTAAATTGATATAATTATTTCAATCTTTATAGGGGAAAAGAAAAGCCCAATTACCTAAAGTGAATTTCCTATAGAAAACAGAAACCTAATAAAAATATTTTCTTTGTAAAGCTCATTGTGGAAAACATATAACATCCTTTTTAATGTTTTATGTTGGTATTAATCATATAGACCTGGGCAACAGAAATGATTTCTCAGGAGTTAACTACAGAAATCCCAACCAACTTGCTCATTCAGAATCTCCTCTAGTCCATCTGTTAAGCTCCTACTGATCCTGCAAAACCCATATCATTTTACCCCTCTGTGTGGTCTTCATTAACTCCTCCTGCTCACGGATATTTGTTGCCTTTTTTTGTGTCCCCCAAGTCCTCTCATTGATTCCTCCCACAAGCATTTATCAAAAATCTACATGCCAAGCACAATGCTCTGAACTCTGTAGGAAAGAGGGACTCCAGGCCCGACACGCTATTAGAATTGGCAGACAAGAACGCACTGGGCCCAGTGCGCCAATGGAGGTGTGCTGTGCAGAGAAACAGTCACCCTTCCCTAAGTGTCCCCTGAAGTGGGATTTACCAGAACTTCCTCATGTCCCCCAACAGGCTACTGACCCCTGGAGACAGGATGTGGGCCCTGCTTCCGCTGCAGAACACACCACAGAAACTCGGCGTTTGTTCCCGCAACCAAAAAACAAGACAACTCAAAAACAAACAAAAACATAAAAGTAGTGCTGGCACTTTCTAGTTGGGTCATATACTACCAAACAAAAGGTATCTGTTAATTGTATAGCTAGCCAGACAACTGCACTGGGCCCAGGCTAAACCTGGAGAACCCCTTTAGCAGATGCAATTTTGAGCATTCCTTTGGTGGCAGGATAATCTAAGTGCAGGGAGACATGGGAAAAGATGCTAACAGGTGACTGTGCTGTAACACGGGCTCTGATTGGAGAAAATAAGCACAGCAGGACGCAGCAGCCCCAGCCTCCAGTGTCTGCTCGGAGGGGTGTGGCGACCTTCAGCATCTCTGTCTGTATCCCAAGGAGGCTCTCTGTCGCCAGGGGAGCAATCTAACTTTACAGCAACAACAAAACTGGGTGCCCTAATCTGCTCTCTGTAGTCATTTATAAAAAGCAAAGGAAGCCCTGACTTCATTTGGCTCAGTGGATAGAGCATCGACCTTCGGACTGAAAGGTCTCAGGTTCGATTCCGGTCAAGGGCATGCACCTTGGTTGTGGGCACATCCCCAGTAGGAGGTGTGCAGGAGGCAGCTGAACGATGTTTCTCTCTCATCGATCTTGCTAACTCTCTATCCTTCTCCCTTCCTCTCTGTAAAAATTCAATATAATATATTTTAAAAATAAATTTTAAAAAAGCAAATGAATTCCTAAACTAGCAAGTGAATCCTTAAATACTGAGTATGTAATTAATTCAATATGTTTTAAATGAAAAGCTGAGTTACATTGTTTCTTTCAAACCTGTAACTCCTTTTCTATAACAACTCAAGTTTAAAAGATAAGGTGTATCCAATTATTTCAGTAAGTTGGTTTCATTTAATTTCTGCTTCCTCTCCTTCTCCACTTTTTTATTCTTTTAAACTATATAAAATAGTCAATCATGTTACAGAAATGGATACAAATCAAGGGAATCAGAAATTAAAGAACAAAGCCTCTCATAAAAAATATGCTATCAAATATCAGTTGTAAATTAGTAATCTAAAATGCTAATCAACTCAGTCAGGGCTATCAACGAATCATTTTATTGCTGTAATCAATCCTCGCAGACAGCAACAGAACACCCTAAACGCACGTACAGCTCTGGACTGGCATTGCCTTTGGCGGGTCCCAAGAGCATTAGCAGGCTGCCTGGGATACAGAAAGCGACACCCTACAATAGCACACCCCACAATGTAATTAATCACTTATCATCCCATCTTTCTTTGTATTAAATGATACTTGTGTCAACAGACTGCCCTAATACGTGTGTATCAGGTGACAGGAAATTGCCCTTGATCTGACTCAGGGGCTCTCTGAAACCTCCTGGGCTTGGGAATAATTATGAACCTCAGAGGACCAGCTAGCTGCCTTGGGTCTCTGGGCAGTGAATGTCATACATGGAGGGGGGAGGGGGCGGGCAGGGAGAGAAAGGCCTAAACAGGCCTGAACCGACAGGGATTACAAAGGACAAGAGAATCAGTCTATCGTTCTGAGAAGGTAGAAGCTTCAAACCTTCCACCTCGATGCCCAGTTAAGAACACAAAAAAGTCACAGGTATGTGATGTGGAAGCCTGTGTGTGACTTAAAACAAGGCTCCAACCATCTTGCTTCCCAGCTGGAAAGCCTGCCTGATGACAATCTTCTCTAATTTCCTTTGGACTTGAAAAAACTTCAAATTTTAATACTGTGGCCAGGATTTAAAGAAACTAGTGAAACAAGATATGTATCACATAATGGGTCCACAATAGCTGATCTGTTACTCTGAAGTCCAAAAAGGCCAAAAAAACAAAAAACAAAAAAACCCCGTCTAGCAGATGCTTGGTGGCAAAGCATTTATGGTACTGAATGTGAATGTCTCAGGCTTTGCTACGATCATCTGCGTCTGATCACGGAGTGCTGCCCGACCACACAGGCGGAGTTCTGGAGCCTGCACCATGCATGGTACCTCGCTGAAACCCACATCTTCCAAGTCCTGCAAACCCGCCTGGTCCCTGCTGTGGGCAAGGCCTGGGCACCTTCAGCCTCCTGACATTCCAGAGAAACGGGCCTGTGTCACTGAGTCTGACTGTTGCCTTAGAGATTTTTACCCTAAAGTCATAACCTCATTTAATTAGGACCTAAATTATGAAAAATGTGTCATAGGAAGCCAACATATAAAATGTGGGGAAGTGTACAATAAAATGAGACCTGAAAGCTGGGGGGGGGGGGTGCCTTTTACTTGTAAGGACATTGGTTTTATAAATATCTCAAGAACCACGACATTTCAGGCATATTAGCCAAAGGCAGATGCAAAAGGTGGCCTTTCCGTCATTACCTAGAACTTCAGAATAAAATAAGGTCCAGCAGTTCTGACTGTGTGTGCTGTGACCTAGTTCATTAACATTTGGTTTTTCTACACAACCCACTAGCCTAGCCTCAGACCAAAGTAACTCCACCCTGAGAAGGATTGGCCACGAGGGACAAACCAACCAAGCACCTTTCCAAGTATTACTATTGTTATCTTCTACTGCCCTAGAAGAAAAAATTCCAACAAACTTCACACCTTCAGTGTTGCAAATCTATCCACCCATTTGAACAAAAGGGAGCACCCAAATGCCAGTGCTTTTATCTGGAATCAATAGATACAAGGGCCTCCCTTATTCTACATCCTTTGTGCTTCTCCCTGAACCCCTCCCTCTAGGATGCATACTTGTCTGGAACCCTGGCGGTAATTACTATTTTCTGCAAAGCCCACGAGAGCAAAGATGCAAGCCTACTGTTAGAGGGGGGACCAGGCTGCGTGCCTCAACTTCCACTGAACACGAAGCGAAGTGGCAACTTTATACAAACCAAAGTAACTCCTAGGATTTGTAAGTATTTCCAGAGCGTGTGGGAAGGGATGGGATAACGGTTGGGAGTCAAACACAGTGCCTCCTAACACAAGTTTTCCAAGGCAGTTAAAACACAGGATGTGCAAAATAAAGGGTTCCAGGGATATAAAGTGCAACCCATATTGCACACTTGAAACTAATCCTCCTATATAATAAAGAGCAATATGCTAATTAGACCCCAGACAGAACCACCAGTGGGGGGCGGGGGGGATGGGCCAAGATCCATTGCGCCTCAGAGGGTCACTGGCACGAATTTCGTGCATCAGGCTTCTAGTATAAAATAATACTGAATGTCAATTGTAATTGAAGGAAGACTTTGGGGTGAAATGTGTAGGCGACACCACTGACTCTGATCATTTGGTAAGGCTATCATTCACCAAGCTTCACCTCCAGACAAACAACTCTCCCAGGCAAGATTCCTGGTACATATGGACATTGATGGTGTGGATTACACAACCACATATGGGTAAACGATTCACGCGCCCTGCTTCAAATTGTTGGGAAAATAATAAAGCAATACTGCTTAAAAAAAAATCCAGCAAGTTAAACTAACGCCAGTCTGGCAACAGATACATTAATTATGCTGTATCCTCACTAAGAACAATATCAGATTCTAACACAACTGTACATTCAACTTCTTGGCTTCAAATAATCTCACATTTGGAGGGTCATCGGAAGCATATCAGAAGGTGACATTATTTGTCTTCACTTGAAAATACTAATGTCGCCCTGACCTGTTTGGCTCAGTGGACTGAAGGGTCCCAGGTTCGATTCTGGTCAAGGGCAGGTACCTTGGTTGCAGGCACGTCCCCAGTAGGAGGTGTACAGGAGGCAGCTGATCAATGTTTCTCCCTCATCAATATTTCTAACTCTCTATCCCTCTCCCTTCCTCTGTAAAAAAAAACAAAAAAAAAAACAAAACAAAACCAAAAAAATCAGTAAAATATATTTTAGAAAATACTAATGTCGAGAGCAGCAATTTCTTTGCATTGGCTGGTTTTACTACACCCCCAGGCAGTCAGGTAACTGGTCACCTCCAGGAGGAAGGTGAGTTGGCAGCTGAAAGTCTCTAACCAAAGGCTGCCACACTGCAGCGTTTTACCAGCATTACCTGTAGCAGCAGCACTGTACTGCCCTTTCAGTGGGGAAGTGCATGGGGACAGGATCTTGAGTCCTCCCCCACCCTCACCCTGGGGAGAGGCTCTTCCTGCAGAGTGTTCCCTGGCATGTGGAGAGAAGGGGTCTGTGTTTTGCAGGTTCTGGAGGGTTTTGACACCACCCCCCCACCCCCCCACCCCCGCCAAACACTGTCAGAGGCTACCCGATTCTTGCACCAGAATATTATCACAGCTCCTGGGAACATTCCCTGCAAGTCCTAGTCAGAGGACCTAAGAGAGCAGAGGACTGGATTTCGGGACAGGCTTCCAGGCTGTGATTTCCCTGCCTGCGTGCCAGAGATCATGCCCAGGAAGGAGAATCCTGCCGCACAGGTGCTCTCCTCCTAACACCCCACTGGTGGGGAGGCCAGGGAGAAGGGCCGACATCCCTGACCAAGCACAACAGGTGAGAGCCGGCCAACAGCGGGGGCCACAGCCTCCAGGTAGTCCTGACGAGGACACAGGCTTGGGGGTCGAGTAAGACGTCAACTGAGAAGAAAGCTGCTTCTCCCAGCCAGGCGTGCCACCTGTGCGGCAGCCTCGGGCCAAAGCCCTGGCCTCCTGGAGCAGCCCACAGGTATCCCAGGTGGCAGCAAGCTGCCAGCTCCCTGGGCCTGAGGATGGAGAAGCCTGTGCCAGCACCGCGGGAGAAAGGCACCACTTGGCAAGGTGATCTCTCTCCTGAGACAGGCTCACAGGAGCTTACATCACAAGCCCTCAAAGGCGCCACCACACGCAGCTGGAAACAAGGCCTGTCAAGAATGTCCAGCCGCCGCAGAATTATTACTGGAAGACACTGCAGTATCCGGGTTCACATCCTGCACAACCACGTGTGGCGGGTGACCTGAGAGGGCAGGTCCCTTAGCTGCCCTCCAGTCCCAGCGCACTCTGCAGAGCAGGCCCTCCGCGGGGCCCGAAGGTTCCCACCACTGCCCTCCCAGCCCGGCCGCGCTGCCCACCTCTGCGCGGGGACCCCTCGATGCTCTCGGCGCTGGAGGAGTGCGCGTCGGCCGGGGCGCGTCGCAGGCTGAAGTAGCCCCGGGGTCGCAGGGCGCCGCTCCTCGGGGAGGGCCCGCCGCTGGCTGCGCCGTCCCTGCGCGCGAAGATGCCGCTGAAGAAGCGCAGCAGCCGGTGCTCCGAGCCCGCGCTGGGGCCGGCGGCCGCGGCCCGCGCGCGCTCCAGCCGCTGCAGGTCGCTGTTGTCCAGCGTGCGGTTCTTGCTCTTGCTGCGCTCCCAGCGCTCCAGGTCCGAGAGCGCGTCGTTTTTGCTGAGCACCTCGCCCACGTCCAGAGTGTTGCGTTTCTCCGAGGCGGGCTGCGCAGCGGCCGCGGACTCGGGGACGAGCGCGGGGTCGGCCACGGTCTCGCCGCCCGGCGCCCAGGCCAGGCTCGCAGAGCTGCTGTGGCGCCTCCCGCGGCTCGGGGCCCGTTCCCGCGGCGCCTCGGGGCCGCTCCAGTGCCTGAAGCTGAGGCTCCGCCGCAGGGGCGCGGCCGGGACCCCCTCCACGTCGGGGCTGCCGGGCGTAGGCGAGCTGGGTCCCTGCTCCACCGCCGGGGGGCTGCCGGCCAGGTCCGCGGGCTCCGTGCCGCGTGTGCACGGCCGCAGCCGCCCCAGCTCCAGCTGCCCGGTGCTGCGGGTGCGGTAGGTGCGGACGTCCCAGGCGCGCGGCCGGCAGCCCTCTGGGTCCTCAGCGCCCGCCGCAGCATCCTCTGCCTCCTCCTCCTCCAGCAGCCGCCCGGGAGCGTCCGGGGAGCGCCCGGGCCGGAGCTTCCGAGCGGGACGCGGATCGGGGCCACCCGGGCCCGAGGCAGCCAGCTGCTCCTTCCTGACCATGGTCACGGAGATGCGGTAAACGGTCTTCCTGGGGGGCGCCCCGCGCGGCATCGTGTCCGCGGGCGGAGACGCGGGCTCGCCGCCGACGTCCAGCAGGTACATGACGCCCGGGGCCGCAGCCGCCGCGCCGCCCGCCGGGGCTCCTGTGCATCCAGCGCCGCGGGCCGGGACGCGCGACCGGGCAGTCGCCGGGCGAGGCGGAGCGAGCGGGCGCGCCGGGAGAGGGCCCACGCCCCCTGCTCGCCGCGAGGGCCGCGCTCAAGCTGCAGGGATGGCGCCCCTGGCGCCCGCCGGCCCGTGCGCCGCGCGGCACGAGTGCGGGGCTCCGGGTCCCAGGCGCCCGGCCATGGGCCCGCCGGGCGGGTGGGCGGAGCGGCGGGAGGGCGGGCAGTCAGAAGCGGGGACGGTCAGGCCGGCAGGTGCGGCCGCGGCGCGCAGGGCCCGGGGCGGGCGGCGGCGCCCGCGGCTTCATTGTCTAAGGCGAGCGGGCGGCTGGCATCTTCGGGTCTTTTCAGCACAGTTGGGCGACTCCGGAGCCTGCGCCGCTCCCGGGTCCCGAGACGCGCAGGCAGCTGCGCCGCCGCGGCCTAGGGGCGGGAGGGCGGCGGTTTAAAATGGAAACGCGCTCTCGGGCGGGGCGGGCGGGCGGGCGCCGACGTGCAGCGACTGAGGGCCGCGCGCTCAGCCGCCGCCAGGTCCCGGGAGCGCGGCGGTGGCGGCGGGAGCGCGGCTGGGCGGGCAGGCCGAAGCACCGGGGTGGATCGCCGCCGCGCGGACCGGAGCCTCCAGGGGGTCCACCTGATGCCCTGCCTGAACACTAACCTGACACCAAAACTCTGGACTTGGCTGCAAAAATGGATCCTCTCTCACCTGCTGCTGGTTTATGAAGCATCTCCCCTAACCACGGTGTTTGACAAGATCATGACTCAAATCAGAAAGATTGCTAGTTGGTTCCATTTATTTGTTTCAAAAGGTTTTTTAGGTGCCTCCAACTTTGCCCAGGAAGGAGAGAACAGAGGGGTGATGATGGCAGCTCTCTGAGATGGCTGTGCTTCACTCCTAGCATTTCCCAGCGTGTGGGGAGTGGCTCTGGACAGGTAGACACTTGCTACCTGGACAACAGGCAGGAGAAGACAGTGGTTAAGAGCAGGAAGAAGGCTTGCCTGTCCTGGCCAGGGCTGTCCACTTCCTGGCCACCTCCGTTTTTACACCTGTCAAAGGGCAATGAAGGAAATGTACCTGAATCGGAGCACTCTCGAGAGGACTGACTTCGCTAAGGAGCTCTGTGCTGGGCACTCTGTGCAAGCACCCATTTACCATTAATATGAACGCTTCATTTCTCTTCCATCAACCCCCCACCACCACCACCTCTTGGCTCCATCATCGCAGTTCCTGACACTACCTGATGCAGCACAGGGCGCACACGTAGTTCATCAGGCTTACTTCATGACGTCTTGAACAGAGAGATTTCAGGTTGCGTGTTCAAGTTTCAGAAGGAAAATGTCATAAATTCAATGTCCACCTATCAGACCGGAGGCTCCACGGCCTTCTCTGGGCCGGGACAAGCTGACAGTGGTGCAAGGGCTGTTTCTAGGGACAGTGCTCCTGGCCAGGCGGTCCTCCAGGTCCTGCAGGTTCCATCTGCAGGTGCTGCTTGCCCCTTCGCTCACTCATCAGTTAGTGAGTATGGGGCACCTGTCATGCTCATGGCACTCGAAGAACAGAGAGATGAGTCCTGAGGTCTCTTATGAAGGAGGGTATGAAACCTGGATTTCACCTCAGAGTGAAATGAAATATTCAGATTGAAAGAGATAAATCAGAAAGACTGCTAGTTGACTCAATTTATTTACTTAAAAGGGCAGGGAGAACACTCTGTATGACTCCTTAATGATGGATACGTGCCATTATGCATTTGTCCAAACCCACAGAACGTACACCACCAAGAGTGAACCCCAGGCCCGGCTGGTTTGACTTGGTGGATAGAGTGTCGGACTGCGGATTGAAGAGTCCTGGGTCCAACTCCGGCCCAGGGCACATGCCTGGGTTGCAGGCTCAAACCCCAGTAAGAGCATGCAGGTGGCAGACAATCAATGATCCTCTCTCATCACTGATGTTTCTCTCTCTCTTTCCCTCTACCTTCTTCTCTGAAATAAAAATATATTAAAAAGAAAAGAGTGAACCCTAATGTACCCTATGGGCTCTGGGTAATTGTGATGAGTCCATGTAGTTCATCCAGTGCAACAAATGCAGCATCTGGAGGAGGATGTTCATCATGGGGGAGGCCATGTATGTGTGGAGGCCTGGGGTACATGGGAAATCTGTGTGTACCTTTGGTGCAGTATTGCCGCAAACCCAAAAACGCTCTTAAAAATAAAGTACGTACACACACACACACACACACACACACACATAACAACACTCTAAAGCACATCTGACCACCCTCAGCAACATGATTCCTACCCATAGGGCCTTAAGCTCTGTCCACCCGCCTCCAGCACCCCAAGGTTCAGGAGCAATGCCTCTAACATGTCCTCAATGCAAAGTCGGGGCCCCGGGACAGATGGTCCTTACCTTTTAAGCTTCAATAAAAATCCCTCATTGTTTAGACCACCAACTTCAAGAGTAGGAGCCAGGCGGAATGAGGCTTCTAGAGCCCATCAAGTTAGGGAGGTGCGGAGGCTCAGAGAGGGTGGGCACTTTCCCCCAGGCAACACAGCTATTCGCTGAGAGCTGAACCCAGGGTCTTGGGGTCACAATGCCTGTACCCATTCCCATGCTACAATGTCATTTCTGGTGTCTCAGTGAGTGACAGCACTCTGCTTCCTTGGCAATGAAGAGAGGAACAAATGTGTGACGATGATTGAACTTGATATTAATGGAACAAATGAGATCTCAACATCTCCGTAAGTTTTCATTTATTTACTCGTTTTTCTGTTTGTTCATTTATTCATGATAGCAACACTAAGCAGTAAGAAGGCGGGGCCCCTCTGTCCCTAAAGATTTCACAAACTCATGAAAAATGATGCAGTTTTCAAGGCCAAGTGATTTAACATGAAAAAACATTGATTAGGTGAAGACACAGTACCCGGCACTCTTTCTAACAGACAGCACCACCAAGATTGGCAAAAGCCATGTTACAACTGCAGCCGTATAGACTTACAGGCCAACCCAGGCTGCAAGCAGAAAAACTGATGCTCAGCAATGCTGAGAGGCAGGGAGCTCTGTGAGGGGCAATGGTGGGGCCAGAATTAAGAGTTCCCACATGCCCTGGGCCCATTCCCACTATGAGACCACAGTAACTTCCAACTATTGAGATAATTTTAATATGAATTAGTTGGCCCATAGCAAGATATATAATACATCTTGTTATCTGAGGCCTTGAGCCCAAGGTAAAAAAAAAAAACAGTATTCCTTCAGAGCCCAAATAATGAACCGCTGCTAGTGTCTTCCAAGTAGTGCATGGCTGTCGAAACTCCAGCCCAGGTTTTGCACTTAGCCGTAGGAGGATGCAGCCTGCAGAGTAGAAGATTCCATTCCATCCACCTTAGATGACACTGAATCTTAGAAGACACTGAAGGAGGGCACCTCTTTCAGCCACAGCCCCATGTGTCTGCCCACCATTGTGTGGTGTCTCCCACCTTGCAAAGAAACACTGATGTTTCTCCCCCAATTGTAATAATTCCACATTAGACCCCGGTGTCTAGACTGAAAATCCTGGAGAGCCGTCTCTCCCTGCCGCCCGGGATACATGGGCTCTTCCGATGCACAGAATCAGAGGCTCAGACAGAACCTGTCACTCTAAATCCCCTTTACACAGCCAGACCTGCCTTTAAATAAAAATAATCCTACTATACATGTTCCGATGGCATTATGCTTTATTTCCCTGCTGCCCTTTAAATGGGACCCTCTAGACCATCTAATTTTTTCCATGCGATGGAATATATCACCTTGTTGGCAAAAAAAAAAAAAAAAAGCCTGTAATTGGTCTTTGCCTCATCCACCCCAAAGAGCAGGTGGGCAGACCTCAGTGCTGCTGGGACCCCATGGTGGAGGGGAGCAAGGCCTGCAGAGGGCCCAGGGCACGGATCAGCCCTGTCTCCCCCCGTGCACCAACCACCTTGGCAGCTGGCTTCGCTATCCCAGTTCCAAGTTTATGAGAGCCTCTGGCCACCCTTCCATGACTTCCCTGTTCGGTGCCATTTCTAACTGCCTATAAATTAAACACCCTGCACAAGAATGCTATTTCACAAGTGTTACTAGAGCTGATAAGCCTCATTTAAAGAAAACCCCAGGTAGTCAGCAGAGTCAAATGCAACTCAACCTGACTTTCCCAGTTATTAATCATGCTTGCGGTATTAGCAGAACCCAGTCTGTGGGCAACAGAAAGCTCCAAGCAGCGGCTTTGCCCTGGCCCCTGCAGGTCCATCCAGGAGCCAGCAAAGAGCCCCTCCTCCAGGTCAGGAGCCCCCCGGAAAGGTTATTTTTCGGCATAAGGATAACTGACAGATACTGTAAAAAGCAAAGAGAGCCCTTGCTGGTGTTGCTTAGTGTTTAGAGCATCAGCCCATTCACCAAAGGGTCACAGGTCCGATCCCTGGCCTTGGCCAGGGCCTGTGCAGGAGGCAACCAATCAACGTGTCTCTCCCACATCAACGTTTCTCTCTCCCTCCCTTCCTCCCTTCTACTCTATCTAAAAATTAATGAAAAAATATCCTCGGGTGAGGATTTAAATAAAAAAGCAAAAAGATATTATGTTTCATGAGCAGTTTCATGTGTTACCTCTTGGCATGAGACTCAGTTGGATCATTTCAGAAGGAAAGTTTTCTGAGCTGTTCTGCAGTCTGACAACCCTCCTGCAATCAATCGCTCCTGCCTGGGCTGAACTCACTGGGGGCACATTTTTCTCATTTCATGAACTGGAAGCCACAAGTGGAACAGGAGAAGAGGAAAGGACTTGACCCTAGTCTCTGAGTCACAGGAGGACAAGTGTGGGTCTCGGGCCAGGACATGCTGATCCAGCAGGAAGGAACGCTGGGAGTCCTCTGAGCACCCACATCCCACCTGCTTTTCCTCCAGGACAGCAGTGCAGTCTCCACCCACCGGGCCATGGGGCTGAGTGTCATGTACAGACACACAGACATCACAAGCAGCACCCACCCTCCACACCTTTTCCACTCACAGTGTGTGCTCTAGGCACAGAGCAGGTGAGACTAGAGCAGCTCGGCACTATTTATCAAAACCCAATCTGGTTTGACCTAGATTAGAAGAAAGAAAAGGTTTCATTGGTCCACTTCCTGTCCAAAGGCATCCCTGGATTTGAGGATCAGGAAGTTTTGTGGAGAGGTCAGGGGCGCTGGGTGACTGCGGGTGGGGTGGGCAGCAAAGGAATCAGAGATCCACCCACAGCGGTACCTGGCGTCCAGCTCAGTGTCCTGCCCACAACAGTCATCTCTGGGCTGTCTTCCCAGGGATTCCTAGAGGACAGACAGCCCTACGAGGTGCTGACAGTCGTGCACCCCGAGTCGGGCAGCGGTGTGGCGCTCACAAGGTCCTCACAGAGGACTTCACCTGCCAGGCCCATGGGGAATGCTGCCCCAACAGTCAATGGATTGGCAATATTCCAGCAAGAGGCCCACCTGCTTCGACAGGCTTCCATTGCGCAGCAGGTAGACAGTGGAGTGCACTGCCCTGACCCCGCCCAGAGCACTCTGTGCAATGACAGGGCGCTGGGGCGGGATGGGAGTGGGGCAGTGGCACAAATAAACAACTAGGAAAAAGTGTTACGTAAAAAAGAGGTAAGAGGCAGACAGAAAATTATTATTTCTCACCAAAATACTCAAAACTGTCTTCAGAAAGGGAGGTGGGATTTGGCCTTCATCCCGAGCAAGGCATCTTTACCTCACGCTGTGGACACGCTAAGCTGGAGCACTCCTCGTCAGAGGGCTGTTCTGTGCCAAAAAGGTGTGGTCATTACCAAATAGCTCCGGGGTGGGGGGGGGGGGGTGCCCACGGTGGAATGCCACCAGCAGAGAAGTGTTACTTCAAAGGGACAGGCAAGACACGCGTGGAAAGGGGCGCGTGGTTCCCCGTCCTTACATTAACTCCCCACTCTCCCGTTTCTTTTAATGCAAACATTCCTTGAATCCCTGACTCTGAATAACTTCATAGAAATCTCCCAGAGGTCTTCCAGTGAACAGAGAAGTTAATTATTTCCAGGAATCCCTCCCAAAACAGAAGAACGGCTGTCATGATAGATGAGAACGCTGTGGCTCCTCACTCCACGACAGACACATCACCAGTGACATTAGTGTAAAAGAGTCTCGCAAACGTGATTAAAATGCTGGAAGGAGGAAAAAATTAAGTTTTGCCACCATTAAATCTTTAATGTCTAAAGCAGCATAGTTTCTTCCATTAGAAAATGTCCTAGGCAAGGTGCATGAAGGTTCTGAGCATGAGCCCCCTGTGGAAGAGACAAAGCACCAAAAACACCTGTGACCTGCAGGGACCTGGGCTCCGGCATGGACAGGCCAATGGGCCCAGGGCTGGAGCTGCCTATCACACCATCCCCTCTCCCATGTCACTCCTGCACTAGGTCAGGGGCATGACTCCATCCTCTGCAAATGTGAACAGCCATGTAAATTACTGCAAGCTAGGGTTTAACAAAACCCACCCATATGTATAAAAGCGTAATACGCTAATTGCCCGCTTGGGAGTTCCACTGGGAGAGCAATTCAATCAATCGCTATGACATGTACTGACCACCAGGGGGGCGGGGCAGGCAACCAGTGGCAGCAGGGCACTGAGGGAGCAAGTGAAGGAGGAGGCAGAGAGTCAGGGGGGCCGGTCATAGGGGCCCTACCCTGCATAGATTCCGTGCACCAAGCCTCTGGTTTTCAGATAAAGAAGCTGGCTGCATGGGAGCCGCCTGGCAAGGCCACAGTGGGGATCAGAGAGATTCCAACCCCATGTTCTTTCCTGTACACACCTGGTACAGTGACCCAATTGGAAGCATGTACTCCCATACTGAAACTTCATAATCCACTTAAGTATGCCAATGAGAAGTCTTGATTTTTTAAAAATATGTTTTATTTCAGAGAGGAAAGGAGAGGGAGACAGAGATAGAAACACCAATGATATAAGATAATCATTGATTGACTGACTCCTGCACACCCCAAACTGGGGATCGAGCCCACAACCTGGGCACGTGCCCTGACAGGCAATCCAACTGTGACCTCCTGGTTCATAGGTTGATGCTCAACCACTGAGCTACACCAGCTGGGCAGAAGTCTTAATTTTTTTAAGATGTGCCAATCAGTGTCAGTTACGAGTAGATCCTCACTCCCAAACAAAGGAAAGTGTCAGCAATTTCTTGGCGGCCTTTCTTGCTAAGTGTCGGGCAAAGGTGTCTGAAGATAAAATGAAAGCGAAATGTATAAACCGTCACATTACGGAAACAAATACGAACTGCCTGTGGTCCTCTCCCCTCCTCCATCCGCCTCAGCTCTCTGCAGATTCAGCTGAGGAGTCAGAGGGATTTAATCTGGGGCAACACACACTTTGCACCTGTCTCTTGGGCAGCTGCAAGGAAGCTGTGGTATTTGTGTGGAGAAAAACCAAGAAATTCCTACCCATTGCCTAAGCTTCCCGGTCTCTGAGGGCATGCAGGGCCGACCTGGTCACATTTTCCTCTTCGGGACCCAATGGAAGGGCCGCCTCTAATAACAACATCTGCAGGAGCGTCTTCCAGACACTCGAACATCAAAACACAGGGAAGAGTCTGCCCGGCCCCTCAAAGCAGGCCTGGAGCCCCACTCAGACACTGCCAATTAAAGTGTGTGACATCTGGTGTTTACCAAGCTCGTGTTCAGTCACTCACCCCAGAGATTTGCCAAGTCCTGGATTTCTATGAAAATAAAAATCGAGGTCACAAAGAATGCCCGGGGAATTTCAATCAGTACTGTGACAAAAGTCACCATCAAGAAAGGCCAATGGTACCAGTTACCACCTCTGCATCGCATTTGGGGTTGGCTGCAGAGATATCTGGGAATCTATCTGTGCCCAGGGGACTTAAAGGTTTGATATGTTTTTCTCTAAATGTCGAAAGCAACATGACTAAGATGCCTGTTCAAAGGCCAAGTTCCATCACGGCTCCCCCTACCCTAAACCGGGGACCACCTCTTGCTCTTAGGAGCCTCTGTCACCCGCTCAGTGTCCCAGGCTCCGAGGATAACTGCCCGGTTGGCTGGTGGCAGCAGGCTTCCCACTTCACTTGGTAGTTACAATCTGTGTTAGAATCTGGGGAGACAGAGGAAGTGGGTCATGGGGATCAGATCTGACACAATGACAAGGAATAAAACATCCACGTCTTCTTATCAGTGGCCAGCCTGCAAGGAGCAGGGGAGGCGTTCCTGCAGGGGAAAGACACTGGGTGGACACACACACACACACACACACACACACACACAGAGGCTGGGCGGTTACTGGGCTGCTTTACCTGGTCATGACATTCCTCTGCTTGCCTCCTTTAAAAAACTCATCACCAACATCAGAATCGTCCATGGAGAAAGTGGGGTTGATAGATACATTTGCCACAGCCAGACCATCTCCCCTCCTCAGTCTTTACTCCCCTCCAAAGCCAACTCTGTCCCAGGGAGGGATCTGGCTGGTGACAAAACAACAACACTTCCCAGGTCTGGAAAGGAGGTTAATGAGCCTCATCCTTCCAGCTCTGGGAACTACTGTCCGTGAGTCAGTCCCATAACCATCTAAGGCATTACGAGTTGGCTTGGCAGTGAGTGAACACAGAACCAGGACTCACGTGTCTCCCTCTGGGCCCCCTGCTTCCTGTTGCCACTCCCTCACAGCCACTCCACTGAAAGGGGCGCTCAGCATCCACGGGGACCCAGGTCACTTGCCTCCTCAGCTCCAGGGGTCTTTCCCTTCCTTGTGCTCCTAGGGCTTCCTCCCATGGCCACGCCCTTGACTTGTCTACCCTGCAATCTAGGGCTCCCACCACCCCTTCTCTGCCCACAAACTCGCACGCTGGCCATCCTTTCTGTCCAGACTCCACTACACCTGTCAGGAGGCTCGTTTAACACATCCTCTCCTTCCCAATCCTCGGGCTGCATCCCTAACCAGCAAAGGGGCATGACACTGCCTACTCCAGCCACTATCTGCAGGCCCCTGCTGTCTCTAAGTCCACCTGGGCTCCACCCTCCCAACTCCAGACCAACGGACAGGTGCTCCTCAGAATGTGTCCACGTCCAGCAGCATCAGCGGCGAACTTGCCCCTTACTGCCCCTCCACACCCTCAGGAAAGTGTGGGAGGCCGCCAGCCTGCTTCACGAGCCCCACCTGAGGCCCATGGCAGTCCTGGTGCCCCACGGACCTATCCAGCCATCCAAGCTTGCTGTCTTCCCTGAGAACACTGCAAAGATGCATTCAGCCTGGCTTCACTGGGGCCTCCGCCAACCATCTCTCCTGCTCGCAGTTGGCAAACACACCTGGTACCATCAGTCACCAACATCTCTCCTTGGGCCAGCACAGAAAAATACTAGATTATCTTCTATTTAATACTATAAACAGAAGCAGAAACCTCTCCTCCATCTGCATGCCCTTCGGCCTCTACCAGTCACCTCCCAACAGCCTGAACTCCTCCCTCCATTGCCCACCCTCCTCATCCTTCTCTGGGTTCCCAGAGCAAATAAGGCACAATTCTGCTCAGACCGTGAGACTCCCTGTCACTCCTTCACTGGCATCCCAGGCTCCGCCCGCAGGCACGCAAGCCCTGTGTGACCTCTGTGACCAGTCTCACATGTGCAGTAAGGTGATGACAATACAGGGAAGATGTGGCAGTCAAATGTGACGATGTAGAAGGGCAGGCTACCAGGTTAGAGGTGGAATCTGTAACCTTACAATCTAAACAAAGCTCGGCAATTTCAGAAAGAAACGCCATGATGGACACAAGCATTTGCCCTGGCGCTCAGAACCAATGTGCTTTCTGCTGTGTCCCTGGATTCTTCACCCCATCACAGCAGGCTGCTCTCCAGTCCTGAACTCACCATAACCAACCTCACCACCACCTCCTGCTGGCGACTGACTGCAGGACCAGCTAATCTACTCATCACAGGAGCCTGGGCTCAGGAGTGCCCCCAACCCCCACACACCTGTGCACGGTTAAGCGTACCCCTTTTCAGTATCAATCACCTTGTTTTACGGACCTGACACCTGTCATCCTCCTGCCCCCCACCAGAAAACCAGGGCCCTTGACACAGGACCCAATTTTATCTAAATCCCAGCCCTTGTCTGGGCACGACTCAATGGTTAGCGTTATCAATCCCGGTGGGCTGACTCCACATTAATTCTGAAAGGGCTCAGTAGTGCCTAGGTCAAGTTGCAAGTAACAGCAGAGGTCTGCTGACTAGCTTGACCCGCCCCCTTTAACACCCTGTTTACAAGACCACACCACAGCATCCCTCCCCCCACTTCTTCCCCCTCAAGTGTATCTATGAAGCTTCAAAGATTAAGGAAAGACAGGAAAGAGGGTGATTCATTTCTTCCCTGACCACAAAAATAAAAAAAATGAGCTGATCTTGGGTGGCCACCCCCGAGAAAGCATGCCCTTCCCTCCGCAGTGACAGGGAAGGCGGGGCTCAGCTGGAGCACTGCACACATGTTCGTCAGTTCTTCCATTTTCTTCCCCAAATGCCTGTGAGGGCGAGGCAGGTACTATTATAATCCCTATTTTATGTGGAAAGCAAGTCACAGGCAAGTTGAAAAGGTGCCCAATCTCACAGTCAAGGGTCCAACAATCTTTGTGCAGCCGCCTCCACCAACCTCCCCAACCTTACTCCACTCTCAGGAAAGCTGGGACCGGACCAAGGGGAGCCCTGCAGGGGTAAGCTAAGGGTGGCAGGCCTGAGGGGGAGGGGGGAGCAATGAAAAAGTTTTGCAGAAGAGAGCGGGCAGTTCAGTTCTGCACTCCACTCAAGCTTCGACCCCGTGCGGGAAGAAAAGGGGAAGAAAAGGGTGGAAGCCAAGTGGTAAGGATTTGGGGAGCAGATAAGCAGATAAGGTGGTTCAACACGCAGGTGCTCCTCACCTAAACTCTCAGGAATGGGGTGCTGAAAGTTCGAGGCACATTGGGGTCCAACAGACTCCCAATTCATTTGAATCTCCAGGGACAATGCCAAACCCACTCTTGACATTCCATTCCCTTCTAGAGTTGCTGCAAAGGCTGAGCAAAACCCTCAGCCCCCTCCTCTCCCCACCAAGCCCTTGCCCCTCCACCCACTTCACAGGCTGCAGGCTGGCTTCTGCCTCCGCTGAAACTCCAGGGCACTCCTCCCTGACAGCCAAGTGGCCCCACATGGCCACACCCACTGTCCAATCTAACAGTAACCCGCCCCCTCCAGAGAGCCCTGAGCCCCTGGATGCCCTCTCCCACCTCTGCCTGCCCCACCCAGGGTGCCCCCATCGTCCCATCACTCCTCCTCCACCCAGACCTTAACCCTGAAAGGCAGTAGGAAAGACAATCCATTGTAACCTTCCTTCCCTAGAACTAAAGCCATACATTCTTACCCTCAGGCACATTCCAACACTTCCATCAGTACCAGGGCCTGGGCATTAGGAAAACCACACATTTCTGAGAAGACAGCCAGACTTCCACCGGTTCAGCTACCCAGGCCCTCACAGGGTGTTGCAGTTATTTCTAAAACAAAATCTCATTTCTAGCAACAAGACATTTTGCTAATAGAAAAAGAAGGTGTCCAGCCCTAGCTGGTTTGGCTCAGTGGACAGAGCATCGGCCTGCAGACTGAAGGGTCCCGGGTTCAATTCCAGGCAGGTTGGGGGCTCAATCCCCAGTGGGAGGCATGCAGGAGGCAACCAATCAATGATTCTCTCTAATCATTGATGTTTCTATCTCTCCTTCTCCCTTCCTTTCTGAAATCAATAAAAATCTAATCTAATACAAGAATAATATGCAAATTAACCCTCACTCCATTACATCCACAAGGCATGCCCACCAACCAATCAGGAGAAAATATGCAAATTAACTCAGCTAAGATGGCAGCAGCCACAGAGCTGGAGTTGCCCCAGACAATGGAGGAAGCCAGGGCCCTGGGGGCCCTGAGCTCTACTCAAAGCTACAAAGTTTCAATTATAGAAGAAAAACAAACCCCAGATACCTGCAGGGCTGGGACCTTGGGTTGCCAGGGGCAACCCAGGCTTGGGGGCGGGGCGGGGGGGGGGGAGGCCAAAGCAACAAAGTTTCAATTATAGAAATTAAATAAATCCCAGATACCTGCTTTCAGCCAGGCACCCCAGTAGAGACCCGAACCCTGAAGGGGTTGTGGGCAGCCTGAAAACGGCCCTCAACCCCTCACCCAGGCTGGCCACACCCCCATGGGGTGAGGGTCCCCACTAGGGGGGTTTGGCAAGCCTGCAAACAGCCACCAGTCCTTCACCCAGGCTGGCCAGGCATGCCAGCAGGTGGACATCCCCTGAGGGGTCCCAGACAGCGAGAGGGCACAGGCCAGGCTGAGGAACCTCCCCCCCCGCCCCCCCCCCACACACACACTGCACAAGTTTTTGTGCACCGGGCCTCTAGTATATTTATAAAAAAAGAAAAAGGAGGTGTTAACAAGCAAGCAAAAAGATTTTACAAAAGGGGTAAAGTGTAGAGGAAAAATTTCCATTAACATTGAACCAGCTATGGAGGTTGTGATAACCTTGACTATCCAGACAAACATGTTGAAGTTCATAATGATGTTTGAAACCCAGCTGGGGCTGCTGTAACAATACCTCAGACCGAGGGGTTTCAATAACAGAAGTTTATTTTCTCACAGTTCTGGGGGTTAGAAGTCTGAGATCATGGTGTGGGCAGACTTGGATTCCTCCAAGGCCTCGCTCCGTGGCGTGTAGATGTCCTCTTCTCTCTGTGTGCTCCTCCCTGCCTGTGTCCTAATCTCCTCTTCTTGTAAGGACACCAGTCATGCCGATCAAAATCCTTCCTAGTGATCTCAATTTAACCCAGTGACCTCGGTAAAGACCTGTCTCCCAGAACAGGCGCTGTGGACTAGGACTCCCGCATACGAGTTCAGGGGGAATACAATTCAGCTCAAACAGATGCCATCGTGACCAGCAAATAACAACCACCATTCTTAAAGTGAGGGGAGTGGTTCAATGTGTGACAGTCACGTCTGGGTTCACAAAAGGCATTGTTCTCAGTGAAAACTCAAAGCAGCCGGACACCAACCAGGCCCTGCTAGGCACAGCTGGGCTCCTGGTGTCCGGGCGGCGCCCCTAATGGAGTAACAGTTACCAGCAGGTGACAAAGGAAGGCCTGAGAGAAGAGCTCCCACGGGAAGAAGCAGAGTCCCCACCCTCAGTCTCAAGGCCATCCTCTCTGAGGAGCTAGGAAGAGTAAGGCACAGCGGGCTGGTTCACCCTGGACTCTGTCCTACCTTCCCAAGGAGTATGTTGAGGGATGGATTTCTCGCTCAGACACAGAATCCGTGTGCTTGAGGTCAGCCATTTCAACCCAAGGCCCCGGCTCCGAGCTGCCTGCGTGCTGCTTCTCTCGTGAGCTATATAGTAAAGACCATATGCCTAACTTCACAGAAGTCAAGACTTGCGTTGTAAGATTCTATTGTTTCTTACACTTTTACTTTAATGTACCAATAACACGCATATACCATGACCACTCCGCAGAAAAGGTGTTCTTCAAACCCCAATGTCCACGTCCAGACAAACAACAGCAAGACCCTCGATGCCCTCTCCCCCATCCCCGGGCCGTGAGAACCCCCCAGCTCACTCTCTCATCACTTACTGGAATTCTCAAAGTTGCAAAGGCCTGGCCTCACTCTGCATCACCCTCCCTCTTCCATAAATCTCCAGACTGAAACCCAGGATCTTATTCCAACAGAACCCCACCCCACCCCCAAGCATCCAACAGAGCGGCACTAGGGGGATCGGAGTGTGTGTGGGGAGGGGGAGGGGGGTCCTTTGAAATCTCCACCGAGCACATTAAGCATGAATAAATCATACTTCTGAAATGTGTGATATTCTATGTATATGGTCCTGTAGGTGGCATTCCCACAAAGTAAGGCATCCAGCTCCAAAGCGACTCAAAAAGCAACACAGGAGCCACCTGCTCCTTCAAATGCACCTGCTCTCCGCTTCCACCGACTCACTCACAGCCCGGCCTCAGAAACGATGCGGTTGTTAACAGGTATCAGAGAAGCACTCCCGCCCAGGTGTGTTGCCTCCACCACTTTCACTTTGGAAAGTCGGGAGGGGAGTACAACCCTGGGGACATAAAGGGAAAGTAACAGAGAAGTGAGACCCTGATGCGACCAAAGGCAGGAGCCCAGGCTGCACAGATGTGATGCTGCGACTCTGAAACAGGTCCCTGGGCCTCATTCGCATTCAGCTCACCTGGCCACAAACTCAAGACATCACTTTCCAGTTTCACGCCTGTGGCTCTCACCACTCGGTTTATTAACACACACTTGAAAAATACATGTGCCACAACAGTGAAGCATGACCGCCAAATGGAAGGAAGTGCTTTGGGGTCAAAGGAGAGGACAGTGACCCTGTCTTCCAGCTTCTGTACACATAATCAATGCCATGCTCTCAATACCAGCACGCATGCATTCCCAAAGCACACGTCTGCTTTGAGATTGGTGCTGACCTTGTAGGAAACAACAAATGTTTCTGTTAGCACACCTCAAGAAAAGGAGAGAAGCTGGGGGTGCTCAGGGTAGAAGAAATTAATACTTCATTCACGAAAGAGCTTTGTTTGAAATGATACGATGCAATCTGAAAGTCGTTTTATTTCCGAGTGTGCTGGGCTTCCCACATGAATGCAATCACATGGCAAAGACACCACACGCTGGCATTGAAACGCACCGCTTACGCCTTATACATGTTTACCTGTGGTCAAAGGTATCCAGGAGGGCGATTCGGTCATTCTGATAGAATAGGTTGGATATTCTCATTCTAATCTTCTCGAGCCCCTCTGCCTCCAGGAAAATAAAGCTGAGCCCCTGACGGACTTTTCAGAGGGCATTATCATCAAGCACTGTCACGCGGGATCAGAAGAGAAGGTCTACAGAGTCCCGTGGGTCAGGGTTAGAGCATGCCAATTTTAGGACTGGCCAGGGGGTCGACTGACGACCAGCATGGAGGCCATGTCATTTTCCATGTGCCACTGTCCTGAGACCACTTCATCTCCACTAAGCCCACACAAGGTCCTTGAGGACGACCTTCAAGTGGGCAAACCACTCTGTACACCCATCCCATGTGGGGACAGTGATGTACCTATTACAACTCTTCTTGTCATCATTCGGCCAGCTCTGTACGTGACAGAGACTTTGATGCCCAGTTTCAACCCATCACGTGTTAAAATACTCAATAGGAAAATCTGCTTCCTTTATCTCACTATTGCAGTTACACAGCTAAGCAACCTCAGCTGTCCAGGAAATACCACTGCAATGAACACATCACTGGGCAGAGAAGAAGCAATTCACGTTCCTGTCACATTTCACATGTTGCAAAGAGACGGAGGGGAGTGTGCATTACACTGAATATTCAGTTATGATTAAAATCCCTTCACTGCCTTTTATCACTCATCACACTCCAGCCCGAAATAAGCAGCTAAGAACACTGATGACAATCTCCTTTATCTTACTCTAACACGGACATGCGTCTCTTTACATGAGAAAGGCTACGTTTAATTTTTACACTCGGGTGTAAGCTGGCTTTTCGACAATTTTGTTTACGCTCTGAGCAAACTGGAAACGATTCTTAAAATCTAGCTTTACATCTATCTCGTGGTCTGCTCAAGCCTTTAAATCCTTCTTGGAGTTTCGCCTTTACTACTTAATCCATCAAAGAGTGAACAAAGTTGGGGTAATCAGGAAGAAGAGCCCAGTGAAACTACACCCCTTTCCTTTAAGAAGCGGCAAGGGGTGACACACGTGACAGCTGGGTCTTATGTCCTTTCAACAGAGGAGAAAACAGGCTTTGAGAGGTCATGTGACTTGCCCAAGGCTGGCGAGCTGGTGAGTAATGAGAGTCTTGAGACAGGTCCGCTGCCCGCAAAGCCAGGCTGTTCCTGGTCAGTGGAGAATGGATATGATATCTTTCCCGCTTCTGTTCCTCTCCCTGCGGGGCCCTCTTCCCTGCGGCTTTGGGATGGGTGGGGCCGCGTTCACATGCACACGGCTCCCTCTGAAGGTGTAATGCATGTTGTCACCCCACACATGTGAGACCAGGTAACCTGCTTAGGGCAGTTCCTCGGGGTTGAGTGAACCAGCCAGGAGAGTGTAGGAGGCAGGATCTCAGAGACCCAGGAACCCAGAGGAGGTCTTGGCTGGGAGGGTAGAGGATGGACAGAGGCTGGAGGGTGACCAGATGGCCTGGGTGATGATGTCCCACTGGTTGGATGGGCTGCTCCTAGAGGGACAAGCTGATGTGTGTCCATCAGGGAGCTTACCACAGACCCCTCCCTGTGCCATCTGGGAAGCCGGTCAGATGGTCTCCTGCCCAGTCCAGGCATGTTTTAAAATGAAGGTAAATGGGCCCCCTTAGTACCCACAGGGAGCATCATTCTGTATTTCTCTCCCAATTAAACAACCATTACAAAACTGAGTTCCAAAAAACAAGGTGCCCAAACCTTAGCGCCTTATACTAGAAGACGCCGTCATGTAAGACCGCCTCCTGGAGAGGAGACCTTCTCTTAGGGGGACCCCTTGCCTTTCAACACCTGCCTGTGTCTACAGGCTGCTTTACTTCCTCTCCGGAGCAAGACAGGATGGGAACATAAATCAACCCACCCATCCCAATGAAAATCGTCATTGGTTTTTGTTTTTGTCTTTTACACTCAAAGACACTATTTCATCAGTCAGGCAGGATGATCTGTTGAGAGCTAAGTGGTCAGCATCAAGCTGAAGCTGCACACATTCCCACAGTGAACTGCAGGCGATGGCCTGGCTGAGGTCTCGAGATTCAGGGAATCCCACGGCTGAGCTAAAATCGCCATTTCGTTACCTTAGATTCCTACAAGCATACTCTGTGGGTCAAAGTGTACCAATATTTTATCCGTTCACATTTTCAAACTGCTTTCTAGAAAGAATGAATGATTTTGACTCCCACCATCATTATTTTGGAGACTTAGGTGTTGCTCGATCCCTCCTACACACAGACACACAAGCGTCCTTTGGTAACAGCCCCCTCACACGCACGTGTGCGCGCATGCACACACACACACACACACACACGCACACACACTGGTCATAGGGATGGACAGTTCCATGTCACTGTCATCTGGGGGGGGGGGGGGGATAACCTTTGCTTATTTGTTCAAATAATGGCATCCCAAACTAATTGGCGCTTGTCTCTTTACCTGTGGAAATCTTCATGTTTTTGTAATCTATTTCTCTGAGCTTTTTAGACATCAGGAAGAGCCATTTGTGTGTACCATTCTCTACAAAGAGGTTTCCTTTCATCTGTCAAATGGGGATCAGAGGAGTACATGAAAAACAAAGAATTTTAAGACAAGTGGATTTTCCGGAGCACAGTTTTCCGAATGATACCATGCCTCTCTGCCGGTTGGTATTACCCATCGGGCGGTCCCACCTGTCCACAGACGAGAGTTGTCTGTCGTGGCCGGCTCTTCACTCTGCCTACCGTCCCAGAGGCTGCAGTTCTTCTGAGCTGCACGCCAGCTCTTTCCACGAAACATTCCTTTACTGAGTCTTCCTAGACTTCTACCTGCAGTTGGAGTGACGCTCACAGCTTTTTAATATGCAGAAACTACACTTTTTCTATTCCGAAAGTCAGTACCTTTTTTCAAGTCGAGTTTGTCCATGTCCTGTTTGCCAGACATTCTTCAGAGCAGGAAGGTGAGAGACAAGCTCATTTGCAAGGACGCCCAGGACTGCAGTGGGCACTGCCTGGCCCAGCATGAGCCTGCAGACGCTTATGTTCTTTTCTGCTGTATCCTCGGGGCCTAGAGCTGCCACAGAGAACAGCTAACATGGGATGGATGGACGGACGGACGGATGGATGGATGGATGGATGGATGGATGGATGGGGGGGTGGGGGGATGGCAGAGTGGGGAGACAGGGAGGCTGGAAGGGAACGCGGGAGGGAGGTGAGTGATGCATGAGCCCACAAACACACCCAGCGCCCAGAGCAGCAAAAGGGTTCCCTCAGTCTCTCCCCATAGACCTGGGAATGCCTATTCTCGTCTTTTCCATCCAAAGATCACTTTCCAATCAAACAGACATTTTTCTGACAGGCCCCCAGCATAGTCACCCAGTTTGATTTACTGAGATCTGTTGCCTTGGAAACTCCCTAAGTTAACGGGAGTTGGAAACTAAAAATCCACCACTGGGATGTAAAAGGCTCTCCAGAGTAAATGAGAGAGGCCAGTCCATGATCTCAAAATGAAGAAGCAAAGTTTTTCTCATCGATTTCGTTTCATCGCCCCCATGACACCTAGGCTCATCCCAGGTCCGTGGGTGAGTGACCCTTGGAGCACCGTCTGCTCCATGTCCCGCAGCCTCGGCAGCTCCTCCACACCTGGTCCCAGCACCAGCGGCATCAGCACAGAACGAGGCACAGGCGTTAGAATGCAGGCTCTCCGCCCACCTGACCCACTGGCTCTAACCTCTGGGCCTGGGGCCCCGCAGGCTCCCCCCCGAAGCTTCCAGGCATCTCTGCATTTCTGCAACAGCGCACAGAGCTCTGCTCTAGGGCACAGAGTGTCGCATCGGCTTTGACATTTCAGATGTAACAGCTACATTTTTCTCAAATATCTTCAAATGACTGATTTAGTAAAAAAAAAAACACACAACAAATGTTCTGTCTTTCTCCACCCTTCATATTTCTGCCCAACTGTGGAAGAATGCTGCACTATTTTTTTTAAATCATCAAAATAACATTTTAAAAAAGATGTATACAAGGGTAAGAGGCTTTTAAAGTGTGACCAAGTCAATGATGGAATAACGGAAAGATTACAATCTTCTGGAAATAGAGGAAGAACTGTACCCAGAATGCCACTAGGACTTATTTAGTAATCCTATATAATAAAGCTATAATATGCAAATTGACCCTCACACCCTCACATCACAAGATGGCTGGCCCCCTCATAGTCACAGATGGCCGTCCCCACATTGTCACAAGATGGTCGGCAGGAAAGGGCAGTTGGGGGCGATCGGGTAGACAAGGGAGCAGTTAGGTGTCAATCATGCCAGCAGGGGAGCAGTTAGGGGGTGATCAGGCTGGCAGGCAAAGTGGTTAGGGGCAATCAGGAAGGCAGGCAGGCAGGCGAGTAGTTAGGAGCCAGCAATCCCAGATTGTGAGAGGGATGTCTGAAGGGTCCCAGATTGGAGAGGGTGCAAGCTGACTGAGGGACACACACACCCAAGTGCACAAATTTCGTGCACCGGGCCTCTAGTAGAGAAATAAATGTCTCCTCCAGACTCACTCCTGGGTTAGGGAAGAATAACATTCCCTCTGCCCCGAAAAGTCCTCAGGCAGGACTCTCTGCCTGGGGACCACATCCACCTCCACCAGGGAGCCCACCTATACCAGGGAGCCCACCTCCACCACCCATCCCCAAACAGCAACACAGCTGAATTCCAAGGCATGTCAAATTGAGGGTCTTAAATAAGCTTTCCGGAAATGTCTATGCCCTCTTTGGGGTCCCCACAGAAGTCACGCTATCCTGGGTCCTCCATGATCCCATCAGAGGGGACACTGCAGGGGCTTCGTGTCAGCAAGATGACCACAGATGGGATAAAGAATAATCCCAATGCCAGTTAAGGCTGGTCGGTGCTCAGAACAGCACAGGCACCGGGCGCCTGCATGTTGGATGTGCTGCATTTAGTCGCCAGCAACCTTTTGCAGGCAGGCACCGTGTCCCCTCTCCTTTTTCTAAATAAAGGGCCAGCGGCTCACTCAGCCACAAAGCAGTGGTGGAAGGAGGCAGAAATCTGGACCCAGGTCAGACTGGCTCCCCTGCTCCAGACCCAGGAGATGGAGAGCCAGTGGGAGGGGAGGCTGTTCCAGACAGCACTGCCTGGCGCAGACCAATGCAGCCTTGCGGCTCCCCGGCTCTGGCACTGACACAGGAGGGGTGCCCTCCTCTCAGGTCCCGAGAGAGAGCTGGCACCTGCACTCCTGTCTGAGTGTGGCTGCAGCTCTAAGGCAATCACGGTGACCAGGGAGTGATCCTGAAGAGGAGGCACTTTCCAGACTGGGGCTGAACTCACACTAGGCATGGAACCCTCTCTCCAGGGGAGAACCATCCGGAAGGAGGGGTGACCTCACCGCCAACCTGGGAACCTCTAAGGAAGGCACTTTAATTGAAGCAAGTTTGGAAGTGCCCTCTGCAGACTTTCGTGGGGCCTTATTACGCAGCTCTCCACGTGTGGAGGGACCCAGCTGGCCCACGGGTGGCCCTTTGCTGGCCCTGACGCAGGGGCAAGGGCGCTGTCAGCTTCAGGACCCTCTCTGATCAACATGGGGGAGTGATGGGGGCAAAGGAAAGGAAAGAAACCTAGGATCACTGCCCAAGAGACAGGGATGGAGTGGGGCTGAGAGTGGGAAAGAGGGGCTGGGAGTGACCTGAAGTAGCTACAAGACAAGAAAAAGGTGCAGGTGGCATGGTGCAGACGTGGGACATTCCCACAAGCAGTCTCCTTCTAGATTAGCTACAACCGTGTCCCACTTTCTAAGAGTCCGGGAGGAGGGGAATCATCCAGATGAGAAGTCACCTGTGCCTGGCCGGTGTGACTCACCTATGAACCAGGAGGTCACGGTTTGATTCCTGGTCAGGGCACATGCCAGGATTGCGGGCTCGACCCCATGTAGGGGGCATGCAGGAGGCAGCTGATCAATGATTCTCTCATCATTGGTGTTTCTCCCTCCCCCCCTCCCCTTCCCCTTCCCCTCCCTCATTCCTTCTTCCTCTCTCAAATCGAATAAAAAAGAAATCACCTGAAATCACTTGATGTCAAGTTACCCCAGGACTCCTGACCTTCTTGTATGGAGGATGGGGGGGGGGGGGTGCATGAACTAGAAAATTAAATTTTTCTGAGATGGCAACCATTACTCTAATCCAGACGGACGCGGGAAGCAGGTGGCCATACTGGCCTCGGTGAGGACCCAGAGGGGGACCTCTAAGGCTCCACCTGGGCTCCTCTCAATACTAAGTAGTGAGATCAGACTAAAACCATTACGGAAGTTCGCTCCAGGACTAAAATGCCAGCATGTGCAACCAGGATTTCCTTTGTGGGCTCCGAGATGCAATCCCTGGACTGAAGATGTCCACAGAGCAAGTTCAAGGCCTCTGAGGGCTGAGACATCCACGCACTCGGGGCCTCGGGAAAACGTTTTCTCTCTGCTCAGCAAATCATCCCATATTCTCGTGGCCGGCAGACAGTGACCCATTGTCAAGATGACAATTACGAAACTCACTTGCACACAGTGGTGACCAAACACTTCACCAGAAGCTAAAGAAAAAGCTAACAAAAGGCTGCTCTGCCCCTGGGGTCACAGGGCAACAGTCTCTGTCCAGACACAAACTCCTGCTAACTGCCAGGTGGAGAAAGAGCTTGCCCTCCTCACCTCCTGCCTAAATCTCTCTTTGGGGGCAGCTCCGAAACACCGAGAGCCTCGGCTCTAATCCTGCTTGGCCTGGCGTAAGGCAGCACCGGGGCTCAGGTCCGGAGCCCACTCCTGGAGCAGTGCCGCCCTGTTACCCTCACAAAAGTCGTTCTTAAAATATAGCAAAGCTGAAACACTATAAACCCGGGGTTCTCAATCAACACACCCCGGCCAGCTACCAAATGTGAGGTCACCACATCCACCTCACGGCACCCCGTGACCCCAAGCCCCTTCGGCCACCTTCTTCTCACGAGGCATCCTGTGTCTGCGTGTCTGCCTCATGCTAATCCCCAGGCCGTCTGCACGATCCCCTCCCCGTGGAGACTCACTGACCAGCTGGGGGTTCGGGTTCCGCAGGCAGACTGTTTATCCCAGAGCACAAGGATGACAGGCTGCTCTCTGTGGTTTCCGGGTGTCGACTCCTTGGAAACGCGTGTGTAAGCACCAGCACAGACAAGAGATAAACATCAACAGTGAACGCTCCGAGAAGTCCCCACGGGGACACACAGAGATGTGAGCATGCCACATGACAGTGAAATGGGAACGAGAACCATTGGCAACTGGCTCGGTCCCCTCCACCCGCTCCCCCTCGGCATTATCTAATCGGGAAGAAATCTAACTGCCCTTCCAGACTTCCTTCTCCCATCCTCCCGTCTGGACTCCAAGGACTCGGGCCAGCACTCTCCGCCCACCTGCGGCGGAAACCGCTCCAATACTACGGTGACATCTGCGAGGCTGGCCTTCCGAGGCTCACGGCACTCCCCACTTGCAGAGCCTGAAGGCTGCTTTGCAATATACCGCCTCCCCTGCCCTCCCCACCCCGATGTGTGGCTGGGGTGCCATCTTCCTCCTCATCCAGACCTCCGCCGCTGCACAGGCACAAGGTAGGTGGGGGCTGTACCCGCATGGGCCCTGCCAGCTGCTGCTTTTGATTAGATAATATATTTTCTCTCCGAGGAAGATCACAGGATGCAGGAAAACCGAGGTGCATGCTGACTCAGATACTGGGGGCCTTATTGAGAGATAGCATCATGGGAAAGATTAGTAGATTTGTACAAGTCTCCTTCTAAGCTGTGTTTCAACACAGTACCAACTCATTCAAAGAAGAGGAAACGGGACTGTGCTCAGACAGACACGCGGGAGCGCCTCCCGCCCTGCAGGTGGACCAGGTGATGGTGCCCAGGGGAGATGCCGATGTCACTCCGCAACACCGAACAGGTAGACGAGAGGTTTTTCCAGTTTCTTCCTTTCCTCCGTGTCACTAAGACCACTCCACCTTGACAAACACGATTAAAAGATAATGTGGGAAATTCTTCAATGCCTTTTAAATATTCCAAGAACCCACGTGGCCACGGCAACCCTGCCTGGGCCTGTGCTTCCTTCTCTGTGGCAGGAAGCGAGTGGGAAAGGCGGCTGCCACGGTCTGGTCCAACTCTGCCTCTTTCCCGTCCTCCTGAGGGACTCTGCTGGGAAGCTGAGACTGATCCTCAGAGCACATTTTTCTCCTTCTGAAAGCAAGTGTGATGCCTGCGCGTCCTCCTGACCAGAGCCCCCCCGCCCACTGCGCGTGACTCCCGCAGCCTGGACCCTGGCTGCCGAAGCACTGAGGCCGGCCCGCCCGCCTCCCAGGGCGGGTCTGTCTTTGGACAGCTGGGCCCTGTGGACGCCTCTGCCGACAGCTGTGAGGACACAGGGAGGGTGAGAAGGACAAGTTCAGGCCTGCCCACTGCAGTCTTGGCAACAGCAGGCCCGCAGCCCTGTCCAGATGCCTTGGCTGTGGGAAGGCCTCCTGGGGTCGGTCTTTGCAGATAAATGCAGGAGGATCCTCAAGGGCTGGAAGGCCGGGAGTCCTGGGTTCATCCATGGGAGTGGCCACAGCCCCAAGGAGGCCCCGTCTGGGGTTTCTCTGTAAATCCTCCCACCGACGCCCCACCCTCAGGGATGAAAGAAAGGCACACTGGCAAGGAAACCCCCTTTTACATGCACAGAGCCACCGGCCAGAAGATGGCTCCCGGGCGTGAGGAAGGCTGAGCTGGGAGGGGAGAGCACTCAGCAGCTGGACAGTGGGACGATTCTCTGGGAATGAATGTGAACACACAGGAACATGGGGCTTCATGCTGAGTGAAAATGTGAGGTGCAGGAAGATGACTGAAAAAATGGCCAATCACTGATGAGCAACCTCAATGCTCACAAAAGGGGGCAGAGGCAGACAGCGGCAAGAGGGTCTCGTGCCACCGTTAGGATGACAACTGTGGAGGCCAAACAGCAAAGGAGAGAATGCTAATTTCTCAGAAGCACCATATGGTCATCTCTGCACAGAAGAGCAGGTCTGGAGGAGGACATGGGAAAAGGGAGCTCAGGCACGTCGTCAGGCTGGTGAAATTAGACTGGGAGAATCCCTCAGTGATCATCTCCTGTAGCGTAGCGGCATCGTATCCCTACGGCAATACTACTGTTCGTGAAATAAATGTGTATTTTTAAATTTAAAAGACAACATGGCTGAAAGAGTGAGGGAGAAAAGCACAGACTTTGGACAAAGAGCAGAAAGCTTGTGAGGAAGACGAGCCGGCAGCCACGGGGGCAGGAAAGGAGGCCCAGGACTCGCCCAGGGAAGTGACACAAGCACCTCCTCGGCTCCAACTTTTTGACATTTAGGAAAGCGCTGCTTCCATTGCTGCCCTGGAATGCGAAGGAAAGTGTTACACTTACACACACACACACACAAGCACACGCTCACATACACACGTGTGCGCACACACATGAGCACACACACACATGTGGACACATGCACATGTGCACACACACACACACGAGCACAGAACAACTTTTCTGATTGCAAGTTTCCCTAAGACACAACCAGGACATGCACACACCTCTGTAGAGTTTCATTTGCCTAAACTGTAAGATTAGAGGGTTTTTGTTCTTTGAAATTAGAAGCTCCCAGGATACACTGTTTCGGGTGATGTGCAGGTCCGCCTGACTTCATGTCTGTGACTGGTGGGTGGGAAGAACATGTGGTTTGGGTGATCTATGGGAAATACCCTCCAATCACAGCCTGGACTAAGCTCCCGGAGGAAGAAAGAGCCATTGTGCACAGGCGTCAGGAAGGCCTGGCTGGAGACCCTGTGATTAGGCAAGAAAATACACGCAGATAAATGCAGAAGGCCGGGCATTACAGGAAGGCCTCGCTGGAGACGGATGGGCCTGCTTCCCTGAAACAGATGGGGGCTCCTCTCCACCTCCCCGCTCTACCAAACTCCCGACGGCTCTCCTTCAGGCGGGAGGACGAGAACCTGCCTTCACCTCACCCTAGCAAGCAGGCTCGCCAACCTGGAGTCCAAAGGGTCCGCCGGGAGCTCTTCAGAATCTGCTCTAAGACGCTCTCAAAAGATGCCCGGGGAATACAAACGGTGGCAGGTGGGAGGGGGCTGACAAATGGGTTAAAGATGTCTGCCTGCCCCATTCCCAGCCCTCCCTTGCCGCAGCCACCCCCAATTAGGCGACTTGATTACAGACTGGCTCCTCATGGACTGAACAGCCAGCAAACAAGCAGGAAACACAAACCCCGCACTGCTCTCTAATTAAGCTGAGCTGTCCCCCGCCAGTGGGGAGATGGTGTAGGCCGCTGCAGGGCTTCCTTGCTTCTGAGTTCTGAGGTGGGGACTTGGGAGGTAACAAACAGTTCACTCCTTTTCTGGAAGACAATCCTCTGGCCAGCACAGGGCTGGCCTGTCCTGACCCTTCCCTCCTGGCCTGGTGCCACAATGGCCATTAGGAATCATTTCTCTTTTCAAACTACACCAGCAAACCAGCCAGACTCTCAGGGGACGTGCCAGGGTGAATCAAACAGAAGCAAGAAGAGTTAAAGCACGATATCCCTGTCCACCGTGCCCTCTGGAGTTCTTGACCGTGTGGCTCTCCACAACTGGCCACCTGTGGGGGGCCGCAAGGGGGGCGAGTGATGGGGAGGAAGAGGTTAAGTGCCCATGAACAAATACATGTCTGTAGATTGCCCAGTAGGTTGATCACCACATCCTGTAGGGCCACCACAAGCCAGTGGAGATCCTCTAGGAAAACTAGAAATGCCTTGAGCAACTATGGGTTTCCGAACCCCGTAACGGACACATCACAGCTATGGCCATGCCGGTCTCCCAGAAGGACACAGTCAATCCCTCAAGGCCACACCAATCACCCAAAAATAACATCCCAGCACAGTTCACCCGCCTGGAAGTGCTTGCACCGCTGAGAAGCAGAAGCGGCAGCTGGGCAACACAGGACAAGACAGACAGACAGACGTAGGGAGCCGAGCTCTGCACTTTCTAAGAGGGACAGAGACTCCCTGTGGTTCCTCCTCAAACAGAAAGGCCCCCCTGGACACAGCCAGAAACACAGCCGACAGCTTAGCCAGTCAAGCTGGGGGGCCGCGTGGGCGACGGGGAAGTCGCTCCCGCATGAGATCATCTGAGACGTTCCCACATCTGCCTGGGAGCCTCATCGCTCGCCCGGCAGTCCCCACGCAGCAGCTCCAGCTGGAGAAGAAAATCCCCTTCTTCGCAGCCTCCTCTGCCTCTGCCCACGCTGGAAACCCTGGAGTCCCCGGAACCCTGTCCCAGGCCGACCTCTCACTCACACCATCACCCTGACGTGCTCATCACGCAGCTGCGCCTGCTCAGATCGGAGCTCAAGGGCCACTGGCCCAACAGCCTTCCAAACAACCCCACTCAACGGTCCCACACGGATGTGACCCTCAACACGGCCCGGCCAAAGGGGAACTCATCCCCGTCCCTCCCCAACCTGAATGCCACCATTTGTCCATCCGTCCCCCACACCTCACTCCCACCTCGTCCTGCCTCCAGCAAATGCAGCCAAGCTCCCTCTCACAGCTCTGCAGTCCGGCCCCTCGCTCCATCCCCACCGTCCCCACCGCCGTTATCTCCAGCCAGTGATGCTCAAGGAGCCACTTCGCCCGCAGGGGGCATCTGATCTGAACTGTCTGGGGACATGTTTGGTTGTCACACATGGTGACACCTTTCTGACCACCCACAGGGTCCAGGTGGTGGGATCCATGAGGGAGGGACACATTTAGCTCACAGCCTGAGGCTCAGAACCGGTCCCCACACAAGAAGGAACTTTCTGATGGGCAGTTTCTGGGCTCCAGTTCCCGTGAGAAGCTGTAAACAGCTAGGGGACCTTCCAAAGTCAAGGCTCCCTAGTGTGTTAAACAGTGCTGACACGGGGGGTGTAATTATTGCAAAGATGTGGCTGCTGCTTGCGGCTGAGGCCCCTGAGGATGTGCGGATGAAATGCAAACACAGTCACCCCCTTTATACCCAGAGCTCTCAAAGGCCGGCTTTCATCTAGCAACGCACCAATGCAAACTCAAAGCCGGTATTTCGGAACACGCACAATACATTATCATCAGCACTGAGAGAGGAAATTCAAGAGAGACATAACTGTGGGGAAATCAAGTGAAAACCCCCACCATTCATCTTAAAGCCACAACTGCTTCTTTCAAGCGCAGCCTCAGCCCATGCACAAGGGTCCACTAGGAGAACGTCAGGAAGGCAGGCCTCCCAGGAGGGGCTCCAGCAACCAGAACTCAAAGCTCACACGCGGGCCCACGGTGAAGGACTGACGACGACTGCACAGTGGGCTTCTGATCCAAATCGATGTTCTCAATTGATTATTTAGAGAGAGAGAGGAAGGAAGGGAGAGAAACATCAATCCGAAAGCCAACTATTGACGGGTCGCCTCCTGGTCGCCCCCTCCCGGGAATCAAGCCTGAGACTTAGGCAGGTGCCCTGACCAGGAATCGAACCGGCATCCCCAAGGTGCTCGGAACAATGCCCAACCCACCGAGCCGCACCAGCCAGAGCAGGCTTCTGATTCTTAGGAAGCAGACACCCTCCTGCCCAGTTAGGGCCAGCCAGGCCTTCCAAAGCGGCGCCTCTGTTCTCCAGCAGGTAAGCTCCGGCACCTTCCCCTCTCACACGTGCGTCCACCTAACCAGGAAAGTCAAAGCAACAGAGCACGGTTCATACACCAACACCAACCCGCCACCACGCGCCACAAAAGGGACACCAGGTGGAGGAGCAGGTGACGGCCGGCCTCCACGTCCCTGGATTACATGGGCAGACATTGCTCCGCATCAGAAACACCACCACCTACACGGCAGGGGAGAAGCCTGGTGGAACTGACTAGAAAAGGCGAGAGCCTCTGAGGATTGTCGGGTGCAGCCACGACCTGTCCGTGCCTCTGTGAGTCCAGCTCAGAAAACAAGCCTGCCCACCGGCAGGTGGTCGCGGGACAGCCCTGGGTATATGCAGGATTTGCCAGTTCACCAAAGCCCGGCGCGTAAGCAAAGCGCAGGCCGCTGCACCTGCCATGGAGATGGTTAAGCAGGTGTGCCTCCGGGGAGCCCAGGCTGAGGCCAGCTGGGGGGGCTCGGGGTTCCCAGGGTGCCCCTAATTCCCCGAGTCCAGAGCAGGGCCTGTGAGTGGCTCCCCGCAGCCGGGCCGTCTCCCGGGAAGGATGTTCAGGCGGTGAGGTCTGAGGTCAGCAGCCAGCCTGGGAATTCACCTGAAGATGTTTAACTGCCGGGTGGCGAACCTCTGGGGTCCTGCAGATAACACTCTCAGCTTGAGTATTAATTCAGGTCACTTGGCCACGTATGTACTAGGAATTGAAAACCCCAAATACCAGTGGCTTTCACAAGATGGAGGTACTTCTCTCGCATGTGCATGAAATCCCCAGCTGGGCTGTCCAGGGGGCTGATGGTTCCATCCACCGGGGCCCCTTCCAGTTCCTGCATGGCTGTAGCCATCGGGGGTCCGAGATGAATGCATGCAGGCACAGAGCGGGAGTGGGGGGATGGGGCGGAGGGACCCATCTGCTCTCGTGGGATGCGGTTTCCAGAACCACCACACAGCACCTCTGGGAGCATCTCAGGGCTCGGCCACCTAACAGCCGGGGTCTTTATTCTGGGCACCCAACTGAGGAGGGGAACTAGCAACCGCCGGAACTGAATTAGCATTTTCCATCTGCCACAAGCACTTCTAGGCACTTTCCACGCAGCCCTCATTGACTTTTCATACAACCACATTTTGCAGATATTACGACCCCCGTTTCCCATCGGAGGACACCACACCACCTGCCCACACTCCCAAAGCAGTCCAGCCAGGCAGACTGGCTACCGAGGGCCTAACCTAGGTTCTCAGCCCCTCCCGAAGGAGGCACAGCCACGAGGAAGGGTCCTCCATGACCTCCCCAGCCTTCAGTGTACAGGCCAGCAACAGGGACAACTGGGATCACATTGGTTTGGCCCTTGGGCACAGGACCCGCTCGACCTTCCTCCCCAGCACCCCCTACGCCCAGCCTCTCCTTGGCCGTTTCCATAGTCTGGCCATTCATGGTTGGCCAATCCAACCCTTACCCCCCTTGTTCTCTTCAGTGTAAAGCAGCCTTTCCAAGTCTCGGGGACCCCCTTGCATTGCCGCCAGGATCTGACTGCATTACCATCGCCACGCCAGCTACGTACACAGAAGGATGTGTTTGTTTGCAGGCGTGTTGAACCCTGATGCCAATGTCGGTCGTCCCTTCTGTGCGTTTTCCTTTGGGTGTGGCCCTGGTGTATCTAGGCACTGCTGGCACATTTGCCTGCTTAGGCGCTAGACTGCAGGCCCTGTCACAATATTTTCTGACAGGCCATGACGCGTTTCAGGGCGTGATTCTCGGTGAGCAGACAGTGTGTTCACAATATGCCCCCACAATCTGCGGCTCTCTGCTTTGATCAGGCGGTGCGCGCTGTCACTGGGGTTCATGCATTATGCAGACCCGGCCCCGAGCAGCGCAGCACAGGCCTGGTTCCAGTAATGAGGAGGAGGACCCCGGTCGGAGGCGGTGGGGCTGAGCGTTGCCATGGTGGCGGCAAGGGAAGGTGGTCACACTGGGAGGAAGGACAAATGTGCCTCCACCTGAGCCAGTGGCAAGCCAAAGGGCCTCAGCCTCAGTGATGAGCGCAACGCCCTCCTGTGAACACCGAGGCACAATGCATCCTGAGAATCCCCCAAACCTGCCGTAATGTGTGACAGGACTCCAGGTTTCCCAAAAGTCACTTTTCTTTCAATATGTGTGCTTCATTTGGCACAAAAATCTCTCCACAGTTCCCTGCTTTGAAGTTTATTTGTGAATTACTTACCTGAGGGGGGAAAAAATACAATGAAATAGTCCACATAAAGTGAAATGGTGTCTATCTCCTTAGGAGGTGATTTTGATTACTACTGTGTCATTATAATCCCCCAGTAACGGTCATTTCCTGCCGCCCATGAAATCTGTTCATGGCAGCTCCTCAATGAGGGTTCCCAGCCTGGAGACTCTCCTCCGGCTTGTCTGTCTGTCCTCCTCATGTGGTCTAGAGCTCCTGGAGCTCCTGGCTGCGACCACAGCATCTTAACCAGCCCCACTCCTCCTGGCTCCCAGCTCCTGGGGCTCATCACACCTCACACCTCACTCAGGACACCCTGGTGGCACACCCACCTCCCAGCACATTCCAGTCCCCATCTGCCTGAGGCCCTGCACTCCCAGACCCACCTCCAGCTTCCCTTCTCCTTCCAGCCACCTGACATTTAGCCTCGCACAGACCAGTGTGAGATCTTGCTTTGTGAGAACAATGAAAATAAACCCAATAGGCCTACATGGTGGTTGGACCCAATACGACTGGATTTCAAATACTGAATCTGCTAGAAGCTACCAGAACCCAGGTCCCTCCAACCCAGGCCAGTGGGCCACCTCCAGCCCGACTCCAGCTTCTGTAAGTGAAGTTTTACTGCAACACAGCCACACCCACTTGTTGGGGTGTGGAGGAGCAGCTAAGGGGCTGCCACAGAACATCCAAGCAGGAAGCCTGAAACATTCACCAGCCGGCCCCTTCCGGAAAGTGTCTGGTGGCTTCCACACTGGAAATTCTCACCTCTACTCTGTTTTGTCCCTTAGAAAAAAAACTGATGTCATTCAAATTACTCTTCTCTAAATAACTTTGTTTATGTAAGTAATATGTGCTCATTGAGAAAAATAGGAATATATATTTAAGAGAAATATTAAAGGGGAAATAAACACCCATAAAACTCACCATCAAGTGACAGAAGATCTGACTTTGTGTGTGGGGCACACAGTACTATATACAGATCTTGTACCTAGAAACCCACACCTGAAACCTGTATGTTCATTTAACCAATGTCACTCCAATACATTTAATAAATTAACAAAAAATAACCTCACCATCATTACCACTAATATTCTTGTGTGTGCCTTTCCAGATTTATATACACACTAGAGGCCTGGTGCACAAAAATTTGTGCACTGGGGCGGGGGGCGTCCTTCAGCCTGGCCTGTGCCCTCTCACAGTCTGGGACTTCTTGGGGGATGTCTACCTGCTGGCTTAGGCCCACTACCCAGTAATCGGGCCTAAGCAGGTAGTCAGACATCCCTCTGGCAGCCCAGGAGCCCTCAGGGGATGTCCACTTGCCAACGGGGAGCAGGCCTAAGCTTCAGTCGGACATCCTTAGCACTGCTGAGGAGGAGGGAGAGGCTCCCTCCACCACTGTTGTGCTGGCAGCCATCAGCCTGGCTTGTGGCTGAGCAGAGCTCCCACTGTGGGAGCACACTGACCATCAGGGGGCAGCTGCTGCACTGAGCATCTGCCCCCTGATGGTCAGTGTGTATCATAGTGATCAGTCACTCCCAGACATTCTGCTGTTAGGGTCCATTTGCATATTACCCTTTTATTATATAGGACATTTTCTATTGATTTGAGAGAGAGAGAAGAGGGAGACATCAACTTGTTCCATTTATTTATGCATTCCTTGGTTGATTCTTGCATGTGCCCTGATCGAGGATCAAAGCTGCAAGCTTGGGATGACTCACTATCTGAGCTACCCGGCCAGGACCTATACAGAGGTAGTTCTTTTAAAAACTGGTGGCATCCACCAACGACACCCACTCCCCATGCGCCAAGCCCTGCACCATGGGCCTTCCCTGAGTCTCCCCATCAACCCATCAAAAATCGTACCAGGCAGAGCACACATGCTCTGTTCAGTCACGTCTGCCCACAATATAGAAACACAACTGGGCATTTACATTGTCCCACTTTTTCACGCTCATAAAACAGAAACAGCCCCTGTGCATTCTTTTCATGAACATCTCAGCTAATATTCTCCTTTACTCTACTGCCTTTCCCCATGCAGAATTTCTAGATCAAATGGAACACTTTTAAGGCTCCAGTCAATGGTGTCACATGGCCTTCCCGAAGGATTGGCGAATGCATACTCCTACCTCTAGTACCTGGCAACATTCCAATTCCCTGTACTCTAATCTTCTATTAGAAACCTCCTTAACCCATGATTCCCATGCAAAGTCCCTGCTGAAACTGAACACCGGTCATTTTGTCTTTCGGATCACAGGTTTTATCTCTAGCTCAGCAAAGCACAGCCAACAACCTTAACACACTCATCCGTATTTATGTTATCTTTTAATTCCCCTTCAAGTGGAGGTTTATAGAGAATGAAAATTTGGTGGTTTGTAATGGAAAAACTAGCTGTCTGGGTGAATAACAGCACACTGTCAAAGCACACTTTCCTATATGTCTTTCGGACAATCAGATCCACCATTCCTCTTCCCCGCCAGGTAATAACACACACACACACACACACACACACACCATAGAGAAAAAGCAAATAAGGTAAAACGTTAAATCAGGGAGATGCATGACCACCCATCATGTGGATTTTAGGATTTGAACCATTTAATACTTTAACCATGAAGACATAAGGTTCTCTCAACAGTTAAGAAGTTGCCTTCAAGCAGCGGGTCCCCGGGCGTGGCGGCTGCAGAGCTGAGATCTGGCCAGGAGCCCCAGAGTGTGGTGGCCACCTCCCTGAGTTCTTCTGTTAGTGATCAGCGGTAGTACAGCCCCCTGGAGGCCCCGCTCATGGACACGCTCAGTGTGACCTAACTGATCCATGAGGCAGCTCCCACTGGAATCATCTTTCAAACGGAAACAGAATATTCCTCTTGGGGACCATACCTTATTAAATATGATCTTTTGTCGTATTAACAAGTGTTCCATAAACAGTGAAAAACACCACCATACTAACAAAAATTGACATAGAAGGTAATGACCGAAGTGGCTGAAAGCAGACACTGTCATTCATTCACAGAAAGTAACTAAAGTGAGGGGCAGGGTGAGGAGCCAAAAGTCAAGAAATGCATCCCAGATGTGTCATCACAGGTCTACAGCACAGCATCCCAACCTTCCATTCCCGCCTGGCCTTGCGGGAAGGCCCAGGCACCAGAGCCGGCCCAGCATCCCTGGGGGAGAGGCTGAGACCAAGGCCCTGGCCCAGGACCGCTCAGGGAGCCTTGAAACTTCCAAGCGGCAACTATGGAAGCCGACACGTGCAGAGCAAGTGCAATCTAATTACCCGTCATTTCCAAATTAACTAATTTTCCATCCCCAAAATATGTTTTGCTAATGTTTACACAAGTTGGCACGAGGCAAAGCAGAGCTTGCTCTGTGGCTGCTGCCTGTGGATTTATTTCCGTGTTGTGC
>PVJC01010267.1:0-44088 GCA_004026665.1 Murina feae
AGAATTTGAGGCTTATATACCATCTTGCTCTGGACAAAGAAAAAGGGGTTTGAGATTTCTGGAGGGAAGGAGGTAAATTATGGTAAGATGACAGGTCTCTATAATAATAAAAGAGTAATAGGCTAATTAGACCGGACAGCCTAACACCCTTCTGGATGTCCTTCCAGATGACCTTCCAGATAAAGCCAGGACTTCGGAGGCTGAGTCCTTTGCAAAATTTTGTGCGTTGGACTTCTAGATGTATTATAAATTAAGGGTTACTTAGCATGTTCTTTATTCAGTTATGTCATGTCAGGTGCTAAGAGTTGTCTTCAAAGAAGTTTTTTTTCCCCCTACTAAGGAAGAAGTAGACACTAGTACAAATGGTAACATTTCCTGCTTTTAAGCAGAAAGTGGAAAGGCAGAGAACTAATTGTCTTCAGCTCAAAACAATCCTTATATAGATTTCTCCCCATTCAGCTTATTATTCTGGCCTCTTCAGAGGAAAACAGGAATACTAGAAACATACTAATTTAATAATGTCCCGTATACTCTTTATTAATTTATGTTAAAGATTTTAGGAAAAAGATAAAATATAACTGTTATGTTTTTAATTAATCGGTCATCAAGTATTTATTAACTAGAGGTCTGTGCACAAAAATTCATGCACTTGGGCAGGGGGCGGTCCCTTAGCCTGGCCTGCATCCTCTTGCAGTCCGGGACACCACGGGGGATATCCACCTGCCTGCTTAGTCTGCTCTCTTGGGGACTGGACCTAAGCTGGCAGTCAGACATCCCTCTGACAGCCTGGGAGCCCTCAGGGGATGTCTGACTGTAGGCTTAGTCTAAGCCTCAGTCAGACATCCTTAGCACTGCTGAGGAGGCAGGAGAGGCTCCCACCACCACCGCTGCGCTCGCAGCCATCAGCCCTGCTTGTGGCTCAGCGGAGCTCCCTCTGTGGGAGTGCACTGACCACCTGGGGGCAGCTCCTGTGTTAAGTGTTTGCCCCCTGGTGGTCAGTGCATATCATAGCGACCAGTTATTCCTAGTTGTTCAGCTGTTAGAGTCAATTTGCATATTACCCTTTTATTATATAGAATGCTATGAATCTGGCAGACCTGAAAGCAACACATGCTCTAAATATGTGCCTTGAGAGGGCCAAGTTTGCCCAGCATATTTCTTAAAATATTAAGGAAATATTAATCATATGTTAGTATTTAAGAAGACTAAAAGTTTTAGAAGAGAGGTGAGGGACAAAATGAAATAAGTACTCAAAAGTAATTTTAGCAATAGCATATCTATTTCTATTTTTATGTTTATTTATTCTAAAATTTCTCACATATTATGAGCCCTTCATTGCTTAAGATGATCAGATACCATATTTTCCAGGGTTACCCTGGAATTTAAAAAAAATATTTGTAATATGGTTTATTTAATATTTTAGAGAGAGGGGAACAGAGAGATATAAACATTGATGAGAGAGGAATATCAATCTGCTGCCTCCTACACTGCCCCTACAGAGGAATGAGCCAGCAACCCAGGCATGTGTCTTGACCAGTAATCAAACCGGTGACCTCTTGGTTCATGGGTTGATGCTCAACCACTGAGCCTCATCGGACTGGCATCCTGTTTGCTTGTTTTTTTCTTTCTTTCCTTATTTTCTACATTTCTCCCCATTAAGCTTATTATTTTGTAAAATCCATCCAGAAAAGTTTATCTCACTTCCTTTGTTCTCTTTTCCCCCTTATTTTTATAACTATAGGAAGAGAGCAGCTGTTCGTTTTAGAGGAAGTCTATTTTAGGTACTAGCTGCTTGTGGGAGAAGGTTGGAGACTTTAGTCCTTTATCTCCTTCTCTCTAACAATGCTAGCCTAGGCAGGTAGTCAGCTGTGGAAGCAGAAGAGGAGCTTTTGGAAAGAAAGCATTCTCAGTAGAAAGTAGTGGCCCATTATGATGTTGAACAAAAGTAGCTTTCCTGGAATCATCTTTCTAGGAAACCATGTTACGCCATATCTTGACTTTATTTAAAGACAAAGAAGGAGGACAAAGAGGAAGAAGAGTGGAAGAAAGAGAAGGAGGAAGGAGGAAGGAGAAGAACAAGAAGGGAAATAAGGAAAGTTAAAGAATAAAGTGGACAGAAGAGATGAGAGAAAAATAAAAAGAACTACAAAATTAAAGATAACAATGTGATATACTTCCTAAGCTGACCAAAGCTCTCTGTTAATTTTAATAAGTGATCAGTATAGTTACTGTGTTTATTTTGGACACATTCATCTATTATTAATGTTTTAAGATGAGTGAGAGGCATTGAATGTTTCTAAAGACAACGAGAAACCTTCTCTTTTATATCAGCTTCACCTTAGAAGAGAAAGCTGTTACCCCCTGAGTAGCTGTTGGTTGTTTTTGTTTAGCGTTCAACAAGTTCCCTCAGCATGTTTGGTGTTATTTATTTATTTACTTACTTATTGGGCCTATAGTGAAGAGGCTGCATGACTGGGTTGGACTAGCAAAATATTATCAAATCTGTTCCTGTGTTAGATCATTCTTTGTCATGGAGATGAAACTTCTGTAACCTGAATTGGTCATTTTCAGGGTGTTTGGAAGGAAAATAGGTATCTCCAGGCTAATAATACCATGTAAGCATTTTCACTCCATTTTTAAAAGCTGACATTCTACTCTTATTCCGATGTCTTCTTTCTATTAAATGTTGGTGTTCTTGAGTTTTAACTGTAGATTTTTCCCCAGATTTATTGTACATTTTTAAATTGTCTTAAAATTCTCAAATGAATGAGTTCACTATTCTATTCTATATCAGGCTGTTAGTCTGCATATTCCTTATATTTCTTTCCTTTAACGATGTCCTCAGGGTTTTCCTTGAGGGAGTTTTGCCAGAGTTTGCTGAACAATGGATTGCTATATGTAAATTCGTCAAGTGTATGTGTATGTGTATGTGCATGTGTGTGTGTGTGTGCGTGTACAGGCTCTTCATTTTATAGTTTAAAAATGATGCCTGTGGTAATAGGGTTCTTCCACTGAGTCTCAGGAAAAGCATTTTGGGGTCCCATGCATGGAAGGATGAGGTATAATCACAAGGTTTATTGGAGCAAAAACAAAGGAACACCCCAAGGTGCCTGCTGTCTCATCCAGGACCAGGTGGCTCAGCTCTGTCTCTCTGTGGAAGAATTCCAGCTCCTGGGGCCTCAGACATGCACTTGTTCTCACCAAGCCCAGAAGAAGGGCCAGGCCCCAGAGATGTGAATATTGGAAGTTTCTACAGTTTAGTTCAGTCCATGCCAAAGTTTAGCCCACTCTCTGCCCACTGCCAGCTAGAATAGTCTCTGATCCTGACTATGCTCTGGCCAGTGCTGAACTGACAAACCCAGGCCCATACTTGGACCCTCAGGGCTGCTGCAGAGAGAGTGTCTATGGCTAAATGGGCAAATGAATGAACAAACCTGGAGCTTTTTGCTAAGCTTTGATTATACTGTTACCAGTGGAAGCAGGGGATCCTTTTCCCCACTGAGTTCTGAGGGTCGGGTCCTTACGACATCTTGAAGAAAAGAATGTTCAAAGGCTCACACAGGAGAAAGTGATCTTTATTTGTGTGGAATCGCATCCCTTTTTTCTTAATCTCATTCTGGAAGATGTAAGTTTCTGTTCGATGGTGGAGTTAAGTCCTAAGTAGCAACAGGCCAGTCGCAGCCCATTAGTTCATTGTGTGGGATCCACGTGGCTCTGGGCCATACGGACAAATGCGGAGGAGCCAGGAGAGGACACTCCCTGCAACCACAGTCCTACGAGTCCCACAACCCAAGAGAAGGGACTCCTTTGTTTAGGAGTTTATGTATCTCACATCTTTCATGCCTGGCGGTGGCCAAGCCTACGTTGGCCAATGACCTCTTCCCAGGTATGACTGGCAGACAAATAGCTTCCCTGTTACCCAGACTTTCCTGGGCATGTCCCTTTTCTTCCTCTGTCCTGTCCCTTCCCTGAACCAGGGAGAGACTGGTGGTTCCCTGGGGAGAGTTCCATTGCAGCTCCCTGGCGAAGCGGGGCAGATGTCATGCCGATAGATGTGACCTCTCCTTTGCTCCTTTCCAGTTGTTAATAACTGGGTTCATTACAAAGGTGTCAATATTATGTTGGGTTTGTGAATGAACAGGCTTTCTTTCAAACTACCCATTCTCTTTCCTGGCTCTTTGTGGGCTTGTGCTGGTCCCCCCACTCCCCCCGCCTCCCCCCTCCTGCCAGCTTGGCTTCTACTGTGTATGTGCCCAACGAAGGATTTTCCCCTTTTATTCATTCTTCTTCCCCACCTGGGGAAATGGCCACTTGTTCCCTGGGGAGATTGGAAAGCCAGTTCTTTCTCCCTCCTGAGGATTAGAGTCCCTTCCTCAAAGGAGGGGCTTTCCTCGGGGGTGTGGGAAAGCTCTAGCTTCCTAGTTAATTTGGCTTAATGAGATGTCTGCTCTCTTTTCTTTCATTAATATCTAACTAGCTGCCTCAGCCTACAATAATACTATTAAATATAGATTTAAATTTTAACTACTCTTTCTTTTTTCAAATAATACTTAGCTATCACAGCTAGTCTTTCCACTGTCAGTAGTCCCACATGGATGAGGCTGAGTTTGCTAACAAGAGTTTATCAGTTTGAAACGTTTTGACATTTAAGCCAAGATTTCATGGGATCCTCATGAAAATGCATAAGTCACTATGCACTATGATTGCAAGCTTGTATTTAATGTTTTGATACACAGTTCTGACACAATCTTAAACTGCATTGTTCCCAGCAGCAAATTAGAGTGCTTTAGTGGCAATAGGGGAGGAAACATTTTTTCTTCTAGGTTCCTTGCCTTTCCTAATATAAATTGACATAAGACAGATTAACAGGAGGAAATGAACTTAATTACAAGAGCCCCATAAGAATATGAGGCCTGAAGGGCAGCCAGGTAAGTGAGGCTGAGATAGCATCCTGAGCGATTAAAGGATGTAAGGGAATACAAAGGGGAAGAAGGTCATTCATAGGACTAAGGATGTGTGTGGGAAACAAAGGTTGCCCTGTAATACAGATATGTTTATTTGGTTAAAAGTTATCTCTGGTAAATAGCTCTCTTTGTGCTACAAGCCCTCTTTCCAATATGAATTTCAGCAGTTTGGGGGGTGGGAGGGGGGTGTGAAGGGCTTTTTCTGAATCTCCTGGGTTTTGATTGCATTTAGCTCAAAATAATCCTCATGACAAAGTGACACATTTTGGGGTAGCCTGTTCTGAACCCTATCGGCAGTGCCACTCCTACCTGACTTCCAATTTGGCACCTCAGTGTCTGTTATTGTTAGATGAGTCATTGTCTATCTTAATTATGTGAAAGAGTAACCCACAAAGCATCCGTAATTGTTAAGCAACTCTGGTGCGTGTGTGTATGTGTGTTAACATATAATTAAATAGTTTCTTGGCTTCTTTATTTAATAAAACTGTGGTGAAAAGATCATTAAAATGATAATACTCTTCCTGCCATTAATTATGACTTACCTTTTTTTTCCTTGTTAATGGATGCTTGTTACTACTGAAAGTTACTTTCTCCATCAATAGTGACTTTCATAAGATTCTTTGTGCAATTTTATGGGGGGGAGAGAGAAATTAAAAGTTTATTTGGTGGTATTGGAAGGTATTTTTGTCTATCAGTCAGTCAATCTAATACAAAGCACTGAGTAGGCCTTAATTTATTTTTATCCAAGTTTTGCTAGTATATTCACATGTATAGAAGAGTAAATATGATTATGTGCATACTGGATTCAACTATTTAGAATTATAATATCAATTGTGTTTTCGGATATCAGAGAAGCTTGAGTAATTGAACTAGATATTATTGGAGGATTAAGAGTCAGTGGGATGGAAAATTTGTGGTGATAAAGTAGTGACATTATTGAGTAGGTTGTGGAACAATGAACACAGGTGAGCATAGATATAGTATGACTGTGTTTTAGAACGATCATTCTGGAAGATATAGAGAGGATGGATTAGAGGAAAGGAACAATTCATTTAAGGAGTTACTGTCTTGGCAACAGAGGATAATTGCCTCACCTATAGGAAATGGAATGTTAAGAAGGTGGATTTTAATGACATTGACAGGATCTAGTGACTATTTGGGGAACGTGGGAGGGCATACTCAACAATAAGTTTCTGTTTAGGGCAACTGGGCATATAATAATACTCAGATCCAGAAGAGAGGAGGTAGAGTATTTTGGACCAGCATTTCCAAGCATGAGAAAGTCTTCTTTAATTTTGCCCTAACCATTCTTATGCAGTGCCTTTTCCCCTCTTTCCTAGCTAATCTAGCTATCTTATGTAGCAACTATGGGAATCAGAACCCCCCCCCATTTCATTTATTTATTTAATTTATCTTTATTGTTAAAAGTACTACAGATGTCCCCTTTTCCCCCCATTGTCCCCCTCCACCAAGTTCCCACACGTTCCCTAGGACTTCACCACAATAGTTTCTGTCCATGGGTTATGCATATATACATCTAAGTTCTTTAGTTAATTTCTTCCCATACCCCAACCCCTGCCTTAACTCTTAGATTCCTCAGTCTGTTCCATGCTTCCATGTCTTTGAATTTTTTTGGAGGTCAGTTTATGTTGTTGATTAGATCCCACATATGAGTGAGATCAATGTGATACTTGTCTTTCTCTGACTGGCTTATTTCACTTAGCATAATACTCTCCAGGTCCCTCCAGGCTGTCTCAAAGGGTAAGAGATCCTTCTATTTTATAGCTGCATAATATTCCATGGTGTAAATGTACCACAACTTTTTTATCCACTCATCTACTGATGGACACTTGGGCTGTTTCTAGAACTTAGCTATTGCAAATAGAGCTGCTATGAGTATAGGGAAGCATGCATTTTTTTTTCTGATTGGCGTTTCATGATTCTTAGAATATATTCCTAGAAGTAGGAAAGATACACTTTTAAATGGAAATTTCCTTTATACATGTAATTTTTCTTTACAAAAGGAGACACTTACATTTTACTTTCAGGCAGCAAAGTGGGGTAAAGAGAACCAGATTCTCAATTATGCAAAATAATCCACATGTCCTAGAGGTATATTTTAGGGTGACATATTCCGGAACCCTTCAGGCACATCTTCCTAATTCTTCAAACTATAATCAAAGATCCATGCTGGGTCCCAGAGTCCCATCTATATATGTATAAAACCCTAAGCTACAAGTAGACTATTCAACCAGGTAACCGGTTGACTGGTTGCTATGACATGCACTGACCACCTGGGGGCAGATGCTCAACACAGAACTCTCCCCTGTTGGTCAGTGTGCTCCCACGGTGGGAGCACCACTCAGTTGACGGGCGCCAGACACCTGGCTCACAGCTGGCAAGCGCAGCGGCGGTGGCCTGAGCCTCTCCTGACTCTGCTGCAGTGCTACCCAGTGGTGGCGGCAGGCACAGTGGGGCTGGAAAGAGCGGGAGCGGTGCAGTGTCTGGCCTGGGCTCAGGCTCTTCACCTGCAGTCTGTGGCTTCATGGCTACTACATCCCCTGAGGGGTACTGGATCTCGAGAGAGCACAGACCAGACTGAGGGACCCCATTGGTACATGAATCTGTGCACCAGGCCTCTAGTGTTCTAGAATCTATAATGCCAACATTCAGAATTTTAAATTGCTACTCTTTTTTTTTCCTAAAATTTCACATATATTTTCACTTGAAAATCAGAACCAAACATTTCAATAACTACCCACAACTTTAAACTGCAATACTGGTTTCTTCCTCTTGTGCAGTTTTGGTAGAACCCTCAAACTGAATGATAAAGGATGCATCTGGAACATCATCCTTTGCCCACACTCTTCCTGGAGTTTGCTTTAGAAATAGAAGGTTGGAAACACAATAGGTGATGTGGTTAAACATTTTTATTTTGTCATCTAAGTTGTTTTCAAAAAATGTGCTCAGACCTGGCAGCGTGGCTCAGTGGCTGAGCATCGACCTATGAACCAGGAGTTCACAGTTTGATTCCTGGTCAGGGTACATGCCTGAGTTGCAGGCTCAATCCCCAGTATGGAGTGTGCAGGAGGCAGCTGATCAATGACTCCCTCTCATTGTTGATGCTTCTATCTCTCTATCTCTCTGTTCATTCATCTCTGAAATCAATAAAAATTTATTTTTGAAAATGTTATAGCAGGCTCAAAGACATATTGAGTCTCATAGACTTCCTTTCCACGATTCAGAAAATGTTGATAATTTTAATAATTATGTTAGTTTCCTTTTCACCATTCAGTGAAGCTACTCTGCCTAATGTCACCCATGCCATTTGTGTGTGTGTGTGAATGCATGTGTGTTTTGCTAAAACCAAAATCAACCAAGTAAATCTAATGATATCATTGTCAATATTAAGCCATTCATGAATGGGGCAGAATCCCATCTAGCAACATTGTGTACAACCCCCAGAAGGGCTCTCTGGGGGGTTGTACACAATGAAAGGTATTTGTAAGAGGAAGGCTGGAGCAAGGGAACTATGAGCAAAGATAAATGATTATTTTTAGACCAGGGGTGGTTCCAGAGGAAAAGCAAGGGTTTTGTCATACAGATGGCTTCTTTCTATGGGGAATAGAGCAGGCCCGTGGGACAGATTACCTCATTGGTATTGATTGACCAGAACTTTTCAGGCTGAGGGGTTAAGATTATGTTTCTGGGAAGGACTGAGAGATCAGCTAAGGTTAAGTATTAAAAATTTAGTGTTGGCATAATGGGCTTTAGCCCAAGTGACTCCATTTTAGGCCAGTGGTTTTCTCTATTGGTGTATTTAAAGTAATGCGTTTACTATTTTTTTTCTTTCATTTTCTTGTATTTTTGACTCATTTTAGAAAACTTTCATAATTATCCTCATTCCTTTATCATTGTAGCTCTTAATAATTTGTTCTTGCAGATGAACTTTATCATTTTTCTTTCCTGGAATAGATTCTTTAATTCACCCTTTCTGATTTTGGTAATTCTATTCATCTTTACAACATTTGTTGAAGGCATAGTATGTAGTAGTAACTGTGCTAGGTGCTAGAGATATAGTGATCAACACAAAAATGGTCTCTGACATACAGATTGCAAGGACAGAAGTAAGTAAGCAGTGCATACATACAGTGTGATGGTGAGAGGAGAAGTTCTGGGTTGCTAAGGGACATCTGGAAAGTACAAAGAAGAGACTGTGGGAGGAGCTAACTTTCCCCTACCCTTAAGGTGCTTCTGGCTGGTCTAATACTCAAAGAGACAGGAGACAGATTAGCAAGAGAAAAATAACCAAATTCCATACATACATATGTATGGCAAACCCACATACATGAGACAGTCAAAGACCCCACGTGCAGGAGAGATTTAGTGATAGAAAGGGGTATCAGGTATATAAGACGTTCTGAGCCAGGAATGAGGTAAAACACCTTAGGGCCTCAAAGGATCTTTGTAAGATCGTAAGAAGAACAGATGTTTAGTAAATAAAAGTTTGCCCTGCCATGTAGGCAGGTCAAAAAGGTTATCAGTGACAATCTCTGATGGCCAAGGCCTCTAATTCAACTTTTTCTAGGCAGTTAAGGGTGGGGACATAAATTTCCCTTGATCCTACAGCTCAAGTCGCCTTTAGCTCAAAACAATCTACATACCACAGAAGCACATTTTGGGGTGACTCATTCTCGGCCCCACAAGACCTCAACCAAGAGTAGGATCAAGAAGATTCCTTGCATAGGAATTAGGCAAAGGGCAAGTGATGAAGGAACAAGTTTTCCAGGCATTAAAGGCCAGAGAGAGAAAGATGGAGGGGGGGAGGAGAGAGCAATGACACAAGGGGACTGGAGTGGAAAGCAGTGGGGAGGAAGAGAGAGAGAGAAGGTACTTTATTAGTACGGAAACTGTTTCAGTATAGCTGAATGTCTGTTCAGCAACACAAACTTTTGAGGTTTCTGGTGTTTATATTTTTACATTTTTCTTTGGCTCAGATGTAGAACTCGATTCTACTTTCATAATGACTTCCTACATGCCATAATTCAGTTGTTAGATAATGGAAGCTTTATAGGTGTTGCTTTATTGGTGCCCAGGGCAGATATGTAAATTCATTAACAAGTTTGTCATAATGAGTGAGGATTGATATATGTGTTTCTCCTCTATGGGGAAGTCAAAATGTGTTGATTATAATGTTTTATTGGCAAACATTCAATTTCAGGCTACTTTTGGTGACCTGTGTAGCACGGTATATATGTTACATCATGCAATTGTACTAGGCAAAGGAGTACACTATTCTGAAATGAACCAAAACCATCGTTTTAAATCAGAGATTTGTGATACTAAAATGATTGAATGAGCCTTAGATAATAAATGGTCTAGCTCTCTCTTTGAACAGATAGGGAAACTGAGACACAGGGAGGCAATGAAAGGGAGAACTCTAAATTAACTCTGATGAGAATCTGCTAATGTCATGTTTGTTTTCATTTCTTATACTTTTGAGAAAACTTGTCTAGGTGTTCACCCTTTTTATTGTTGACATAACTTATGTAGTCAATCTTTCATTAATAAGCTAGCAAATGTGGTATGCAGATTTTTTTCCAAATTGAAAATAAAAGAACTATTAAAAGAGGAGATAGTTGAGCCTTGAATTTTTTTTATTTTTTAACTAGTCTGACCAAACCGAACAGTTTAGGATTTCCAGAGGAAGAAAGTATAGATGTGTTGTTGTTTTTAATTTTAGATGTCTAATGGGAGATAGAGCTTAAATATATTGCCTAATTTTTGTGGTCTACTTTCTCTCTCACGTGCAAATGAGTAAAGATAAATCTCCAATTTGTCCCTAATTTTTGCTAGAGATTATTATTTTTTGAGGCACAATAGTTTGAGTTATGCTCACTATGTGCCTATGAAAAAAGCAATGCAAATATTGGTATCCACTTATAAATGAGGACTTGTGACACACTGAGTCATTTTGTTAAGTATCTCCATTAATAAGTAACACAACTGATGTCAGAACATAGCGACATCAGACACCAATGCTCTATTTTGGCCTTATTCTACTGCCAGAAAGGGGAGAAGGAAAAGAGGAGGGAGACAAGAAAGAAGATGATAGAGGAATAGGAAGAAGAGAGGGAGAGACAGGAGGAAAGGGATGAGAAAATGTTGCTTGTTTGCTTATTAGCTGCCATTGACAATGTTTAACAGTCATCCATTATTCTCTCAATTTTTGTGATAATCCTCTGAAATAGATACTATTTCTATTTTATAGTTGAGGAAGTCCAGTCTAAAGATGTTGCATTCCTCAGCTAGCTACACCACTCTGTCTTTCTACCACTGCACAGCATTCCTTCCCAGGCGCTTTCTTCTCTCTCTGTATTTTTTAAAATGGACATTGCAAAAGTCATGTTAAATTTTAGTTGATTTCTGTAAGAGCAACAGATCACAAACTCCAGGAAACAAACAAAACTCCGGCTCTGCACCACAGTATGTTGGTCGTATCCACACATTTTCAGGAGGAAAATGAAAATCGGTTTCGGGACTAAAGCGAAAGTAAGGAATTAAAAGTTAATATTAAAACGGAAACAAAGCCACGTTTTGTGAAGCTCACACGAATAGCAGCACATTGGATCAAAGGATGTGATCTCACTTCATAGTAAAACAGGTCCTGCAAGCCCAGGTAACTCAGGAAGCAGAATGGTAATTATTCACAGAAGAAAGCAGGTAGTGTACTGTTACAATGCTACAGTAGAAAGTCAGAAGGTCACAGCGCTCGCAGGGTAACTGACACAACCTGGAACTGTTTGGCCCCCTTTAGAAAGAGATAAAAAATGGGAGAGAATGAAGCAAGTTTACCTAACACATCCTCTCAAGGTAAGTGCCAAGAGCCTCGGGAATTTCTGCAGTCCGAAATTTAAGCAGGGTGGATTACAGTGTGTGTGTGTGTGTGTGTGTTTGTGTGTGTGTGTGTCCTGGGCTAAGTTTCAGTGTGTGTTTTGAAGGTGGGGAGAAAATGTGGGAATTGTTTCAGAAGAAGCTGGCTGTCTCGGTTTTGCTCAGCAACTTGACTGACACAGACAGACACATTTAGGGAGCGCAGGGAGATGCTTACGCTTTTTACTCCCCAGCGTAGTGCTGGAGCAATGGTGCGACCAACCTGTGGTTCCTTATTCATTTTAGAGCTTTCCCAAGAGAGGTGGAGTATGGATTTTGTCTCTACCTGTACAATTTTTATTTGTAATCAAGTTTTTCCATCTCTGGGTTTTATCAGCGAAGTGTCCTTGTAATAATGGAACTATTTTTAAAAGGTGGAAACCAGGATCGCCGCAGAGAGCAAATCAGTGGGGAGAACAGTCTGTTTTACATGCCTTACTTAATCAGATACCTTTGTCCTTTGAAGGCACTGGCTCTGTTGACATTGGCTTGACGAGGCTGCTACGGTTATTCCTGTTGATAGAAACAAGTACAAGGTTCCTCACACGTTTCACTTTTCTGAGTGAGAAAAAATCTTTTCCTAAAAAACAAAACAAAACAAAAAAATAGAAAGCAGGCCGAATGCTTACTTGTTGCTATGATTTTCAGTCTACTCTCTTATGAGTTATTTACCACTTTAATCACAATTTTTTAAAAATCTACTTATAATGCCATTTTATTTTATTATGTTCTTCTTGTAAAGTTACCAAGGAAATTCCTAAGCTGCCCAGTTTTCCACAAAGTACATGTAATCAAACATATAAAACTATATCTGTGGAATATAACACATGCAAGAATAGTAATGAGATGATTATAGACATGCCTGGTTATAAAAGTATAGAATCCAATTAATAGATTTAAATTATCTTCTTTATTCTCTTTAATAAATTCTCCACTTTACCTGCTTAAGAATCTCAGAAACTCATTTTTAGTTCTGTATGTTTTCTAAAAACATTTTTAAAACACTGCATAAAATGCAATTGAGAAGCATTTTTAATTTAAAGATGACAAAAAAATGTCATTTAGTGCATTCCACTGAAGAAAAACTATGAGATAAAAGGCTCCTTTAGCATAATCCTATGAAATATTTTATTTTATGGGTTTTATGGACAAAATATTATGCATATGATTCTTACTTGTATCTTACTAAATTGTGTCTGTAATGTATTTTCTTGAAAACGTATATGCGGTTCATATAATAATGATTTTGTGTGAAATATATATGATGGCTAGGCAGCCATCTGCACAGCCTGTCCTAGAACTGTGTGGGCCATTCAAGGGACCAAAACAAACTAAGGAATAACTGGGCCTCTCCTTTGTCCCCGTATCATCCATTTTTGTGTCAGAATCATGGGTAATATTTATTTTTTATTTTAGAGTCTTAAAATATGTATAGCTTTTCTTTTTTTCCCCTGAGACTTCTATGTATGTTACATTTCTGGTATGTTTCTGTTACCATGTACACTGTATATATATATAATGTTTAGAATTAATCAGTATATATAAAAATGCACAAAGTTTAGAACAAAATATATAGTAAATAGTTTGAATTGCGTGGTCTCAGTTAGAGAATGGTGTGCTTAGATCCATAAATCGTCTGTAGTTGGGAAATGCATGTGAGATCAGTTCTTTCTCAGGGTATTTTCCTGTGTGCATTCCGTGAAAACTTTCCAATGGAGAATGTGTTCTCTTCTGATCTTATCCGAGTCCATGCATCCTTGGTGGATCCACAGAGAGCTTAGATAAATCTTTTTGGATTATTGAAATGCTTCTATTCCGGTTGTATTTGTTTTAAGATTATTAGGTGAACCTATTAGTCAGGTGAGAGTTAATTAGAAACAAAAGTACTTGGGTTGTTGGTTTTAAATTATTTCTGGATGCATTTCACATTATAAATGAAAGCACTATGGGGATTATTTGCAGCTTTATTCATACATGTGACGGTAAGAGGTTTTGATAAGTATGTTTAATATTTTATAAAAGAAATCAAGATTTATCCTGGAATCTTTATTTATGTAATGCCCTAACATTCTGTTTTCTGTGCAACACCCTGTCCTGTAACTGAGCTGGAGTTTAAAATGTATCCAAGTAAATAAAAAGGCATTTGCAATGTTGTTTAATTTTGCCTTGACTTGATAGCATTTACCAAACTACTCTGAAGTTCTCTGAAATAATATTAGTTATTATCAGCTCTACTTATGAATAAGTGTTCTCTAGTAGAAACGACTATATTCAAATACTGTTTTGTACAGTAAACAAGTAGATGGTATAAGTGTTTTGGCTATGAAAATAATAAATGACAGTAGACTATTATTTGAAGTCCATTATGTACTTTGAATAATGGTTTTCCAAGGCCATGCATCATATGTAGATTTCTAAATTCATTGCACCATCTCTAGTCAGAAATTGTGGGGCTGGCCATAAGACATTGTCAATGATTATTCATTTTAGGACTATTTTCCTGTAGGTGTCTGTCCTATTTTTACACCCCGATGCTGGTTGAGTGAGCCCTAGTTAGTGGAGCCCATAAACTATCAACATTTAATATTTCCAATAGTATTGGGAACCTATTCTTTTCTAAAAGAAAATGAAGGTTATCTTCAGCTTACTATGAGCACACCTCAGTTATCTTTTCAAACATGAAAAGCAATCTCACCCTTTCAGTCCTAATGAAATGTAACCCTACAGACAATTATGTAAAGATTCCATACATGAAGGTTTACAATATTCTCAAGATTCACAAAATAGAATTATACAGAATAGGATAGAATGCTGGAATTTTCTATGTTTTAAAAAATATAAATAAAGCATATACATAATATGACCAAAAAAAAAAAGCAGGGGTAAATGCTTTTTGAGTATTGTCATTTGCTGAGAAAAGAAAGCACCATTTCCTTCAGAATATCTGCAAACTCATCTGTACCATCTAGTGGCACTTGGTCCATCCCCGACAGAAAGGCCATGGCTGGGATGAGAGAGGGTGTCAATTACCTTCTTGGCAAGCAACTCCCTGGAAAATTCCTTGGGCTAAGGTTTCTCCAGAGGCTACTCCCTTGACAAGGAACGGCCACTTACCTTTTTTCTACTTCTCTCAGAATTTGTATTTTCTGGTAGGGCAGACTCTAGTCAGAATTATTTTTTAAAAAAGGACAGAATCTATCATTATCCAGCTGCGTTCCTCATCCTCTGAGTTCCTCCTACCTCAGCAACTCAGTCCTCAGGAGCTTTTTGCATTTTATTTATTCCCTCTTGCTTGGTCAAAGCATGCCTAAGGTCACTTGACTCTTTATAAAGGATATAATATGCAAATCCATCCTTGGAATTATTTGAATAAAAGGTATCTCTGAATTCAATACTGGAACAACCTTGTGAGAGATTTCTTTGGGAAGTGTCTGCCCAGGGCTACTCAATACAGTCTTGTTACTTAGGCTGCCTACTATCAGCTGCTTGGATGTGTTTGAGCATCTTCTAATTATAGCTCTCCTTCCTCCCTCAGTTCTCCTTAGTTCTCGAGATCCAGGAAACCTCTCAAGTCTACAAAAACTAGAGCTCAGAGGAAAACATTACAGAAGAGTTGGCTATATCCCATGGGATTCAAGGCCAGCTTTAGACAGTAATCAGCAGAGAAGAGAAAATCCAGCTAACACACCAAAGGAGAATTTGGTTGTCAGAATTAAGTGGTGGGGGGAGGGAGGGAGGAGGGCAGGAATCTATAGGTTGTTAAAATTTGCAAGTTAAGAGGGAGCTTAAAGGGCCTCCAGTCCAATATTTCCACTCCGTTCTTATAGCACCGAACAGAGATCCTATGAAGAAAATTGTCATTGATTTCTCAGAAGCAGTTGCCAGGTCTCCACCCTAGCTGTCCAGAGCCTATAATTTTATAGAGGAATTTGGCACGTTATTTTCAGGACTCATTTACTTTCCTTTTTCAAAAGGGGAATCGGGCTCATAAATGCTGTCCACATGGCCATCTTTCAGTTTCTATAGGTATGGGAAGAAGTGTCCAGTATTCAATCGGACTAGTGAAACCTGATCCATGCAGATTTGGGTTTTCTCTTGACTCCATAAAAGTTTCATTGATCTTTAAGACATTTACTTAACTTTCACTGCAACTAGGAGAAGTCATCTTGAAAGTCGATAGGCACATGCATTGAGTGTTGCTTATAACACAGCCCATTGGCAGACATGATACTCATTTTATTTGGCTAGTAACAGAAAAAAAGGCCAGGCAGAAGGTGCCTTAGTGTCTGCGCTTCTAAGTTGCAGCCGGAGGGCAGCAGTACCGTACACCCGACCTGTTATACTGGTTTGGTATGCATGCTTACTTTCTGTGGTGGAAAAATATTTCTGCATTCATTGTCCTAAACCATGCCTGTGAGTGCCTTGAAATCTTTCTAAAACTCTAAAGAGGACTAACCAGTTTGTGGGTCTCCCTTCCAAGCTATCACTGTTTAATAGCATTTTCAATTGAGACTAGCAAGGGTTCCTCTTTCAGGACAAAGACTTTCACTAGCTCATAGTGATAGTTGGAACACAAAGAACTCAGACCTTTTGGAATTGATTTTTGCATATTGAGGTAGCAGGGCATTTTGGAGTAGAAGCTCTGCTGGAGAGGGCTTATCTAAGGACAAAATCAAGCACCTTTGGATCACATAAGATTGCAGAGAATGTTCAGGCATGAAACCCAAGGTGAGTGTGACCTACGCAGTAAAGGTGCAGGTGAGGGTAGCTTGGAGACTTTCCCCAGGTGTAAGACAGAATCCTTGGAGCAGGCAAATGAGAGTCAGACATGAACTCTGACATGATATAGAAGAACTAGTTAATGAAAACAACATAACTGAGCTGAGGTGGTCTCTTTTTTTCATCATAATAGAAATAAGACTTTCACATTATTAGAGATAAAATAGCAAGCAATATATTTGAATGGAATATGAGATAGACAAGGTTAGAAACATGGTTCTTAGTTGAAACCTGCTGCTTAGGGAAAAAACAGTCCTCAAACACTTTGAAATTTAGAGTTTGTTCCTATGCTTCTAAATGATCTGAAAAGCACAGTTTAATCTCTCTTTGATTTAAATGATATTTTATGACACTGAAATTGTTTTTAAAGGGAAATGTTTTAAGTAGCAATTAAAGTCACTATAAAATCTTCTTGAAGAAAAGGTGATGTATACCTACAGGATGACTTGATTATTTAAACATTATTATTAATAATGCAGTTAATTTTTTTCAAATATTTAAAAGGCTGGATCTGTCTTTGAATCTGCTTTCTTTTTTTTAAAGAAAAGAAACAAAGAAAGCAGTAATAATTTGATGATTATACATGTATAAACACCATATAATTGTTACATTGCATGCCTACTATCTAGATTTTGGAAAGAGTTTAAACAAATTTAGCTAATGCAGTAAGACTGTAAGCCAACCTTTGTATTGCAGGGTTTTTTTGGGTAGCATTATTAACCAAGCATGTACTTAACTTATTATTGGAAGGTATTGCACTTGATACATGAAAGTGAAGGAAAAGTTAGCGACTGAGAAGAGTGGAAAGAAAATGTGATTAGGATGAAAACACTTAAAAAGCGTTGAGCTTCAGTTGATCCCTTGAGCGACTAGTCTCTCTTTAGGAAAAGTGTATGCAAATAGTTTTATTTGACAGGGTTATTTTGTTGCTCTGTGGATAGATGTTTAACCACCTCCACAGTTGAGAATTCATAAATGCTTTGATAATATATATTGAAACGCAATTTACCAGTCCTCTTTAAACCTCTAATCATTGTGTTGCAAATTGTGTATTGTGTACTAAAAAATTAGTGTGACTTAGAGAGTAGGTATAAAATGCTACCTACTAAAATAAAATCCCAAAAATAAATATTCTAGGAAAGTCAGCTACTGAATTTAATGTAATTGATATGAACATGCAAAAGATGTGCGCGTACACCTGCTAAACATCGAAGCCAGTTTGCTGTGTGGCTTCAGACAGTTCTCATTTTGAGAACTGATTAAATTCATGTAACCTTTTCGTCTCTGTGATTCTTTTGTTTTCTCCAAAGCGAGTTCCTGTGAAAACAGGACACAAGAAAGAGAGAATTGAAGGGTCACCTTGCTTTATTTTCCTCTTTGCTTATGGAGCTTTAATGAGATCATAGACAAGTTCCATCTTCCCTTAAACTATTAATAAATCTTGCATCTCCATCACATCCACATTTCTTGGTGACACATTTCAGAGGGGGAAAAATGTGCTCAGGTAAAAAAGGGGGAAGCTGCTTCCACTCTTGCCAATTCTTGGTTATGTATATTGTTGTGTTGATCTTGGCTATTGTTATAAATACAAACTATTTATAAAGAAACCTGGAAATTTATGGAGAGTTTATAGAGAAACCTAGAAATGTATAGAGAGTTTCATAGAGGAGATATGACATAAACTTACTTTGGTGGGTTTGGTAAACAGAGTAATTGGCCAGAATGAAGAAAGTCTTTCCTGACAAAATTGACAGTAGAGAAAATGTCCAGAAACTGAATTTAATTCATGTAAACTGAAGGTTACATGAACTTAATCCAAGTGTTTACTTGCATTATTCTTCTCTTTTATTGAAAAAATTTTTTCCAAGAATTTCTACTTTGAAATAGATTACACATTAGTTAGCATAAAAGAAGATAAAGTTAAAATAACATAATAGTTAAAATTTATATAAAAAATATATGCCAGAACATTGTAAACAGGTACCAAATGGATTTGCTTTCAAGCTTCATAGCAGCCAAAGGAAAGTAATAAATTGATTTTAAAATTGATGGTGTTCAAATAATATAAAAATGCATCAGTTATTAAATAGATGCATAGATTTCTCCATTAGGCATGGTGCTAGGAATCAGCATAATTTCTCTAGGTCCCAGGAAGCAGGCCTAACTAGAAGAGAGGGTTTTTATTAGGCAACACTGGGAAATGAAGTTTGAAAGATACAGAGGTAAAGAAAGTAGCAGTATTTAACTCATATCAGAATTTTTACATGGACAATTTTTTTTTTGAACTCCATAAGTCACTGTACCATTTTACCAGACATTTATAAAAATTAGCAAAGAAACTAAAATAAAACAAAGCACTTTCTATAGAAAAATGTTAAACATAATGAAATAAAAGAAAGAAAAATAAAGTAATAAGAGCCCTTGCCAAGGGCGGGGGTGGAGGAGGCTCAGTTGGTTGGAGCATCATCCCATATGCTAGAAGCTGGTAGGTTTGATTCCTGGTCAGGCCACAGAGCCAGGTTGCAGTTCGACCCCTGGTCTGGGCCCATACAGAAGGAAACAGGCGTTTCTCATATCACTGTTTCTGTCTCTCCTTCTCCCTTCCTCTCTCTCCAATAATAAAAAAGAATAAAGAAATATAGACAATAAAATACATAACTGAAATAGTCACACTATTTCTATTTCAGAATATAAAATAGGTCATTTGAAAATTAGGCAGTTATGTATACTTTATAAACATATGGTACTGCTCCAGGCTCTTCTCTTCTCTGGAGTTTCTGCTGGACTTTATACAGGTGTTTTATGTTCCTTTTGGTTACCGAAGGGTTTAGTGCAGTCACTGTGGCAGATTTGGCTAAGGAAGGGGAAGTAGGCAGGGTAGGGACAAAGAGTAAGAATAAAGAAAATAACATTGGTATTGATGATATCCATATTGCATTATAAACCTACTTTACAGACTTCACAAACTTCCCGTGCGGTGAGGTAATGAAATTTTTAATTTGGACAAAGGTAAATAAGAATTTGGAACAAAAGAAAATTTAATCAGAAACTAGTTATGTTTTTTATTCCTGAGTTTGAGTGCTCATTAGTTTTAGGTTTATATTTTATATTCTTTTTAGTTTAGCATTGAATTTCTATGGATTTCTTTTAGGCATCATCTTTATTTTTCTATATTAGAAAACTTATAACATTACTTATATTTCAAGGAATTAGTAATTACTAAGTTGTATTCATCAAAACACTCTTGCATGACTGAATAATATAATTCACAGCAACATTGGTATTCAGTTAATTAAATCTTTTGGAAAAGTAGTCTTCACATGAAATTTGCATTTACCCACACCGATTGGTTAGTAAATAATTTATTTTCATAATCACATAAGCAAAAAGGAAAAATAACTAGTATTTATTTGCTGCTAATTTAAGGCAGAAACTTACTGAACTTATATGGATCTCACAACTCCCTTGGCTTTCTTCTTCCTCTAAAAAACACACCAACTGACCCCTTCTAAGTCGTCTATGTACTGGTAATTCCTGCTGAACTTTCTTTCTGTCATTCAGCCATCAGATCAAATATCATATCAGGGAGACCTTCTCTAGTCTCTCAAACTAAAGCAGCCAGTCTCTATCTTAATGCCTGATTTTATTTCTTTTAATATCTCACCAAGTCATTTTTTGTACATCTGTTTATTGCTTATATCCCTGCAGTACAAATTTCTCTCTGAGATGAAAGACTGTGGCTGACTTGTTTATTGCTGTATTTCCAGTGCCTAGAATCATAGGCACTGTATATTTTCAAGAATAATTGTAATATATTCAGAAAAACCCCCCACATACAATGCAATTTACGTTTATTCCAACATGAACATTAGTTGAACATAAAATAGCAGTCAATTAACCTGGTAAGTACAAAACAAAATAAAACAAGATGTCTTAACTAAAAAGTTTTTTTAAATTGGTAAATACAAATGTCTTAGAATTGAAGGAGACCTTTTCCTAGAAGAAGAACCATTGATGTGGCATATGGTGGGGGATTGGGAACAATTAGAGAATGTGTTCCTCCTCATTTTTCTAGTCCTGTGTTACAGTGGTTTTGGCTCTGGTTACCTAGGTGAGCTCTCAAAGAGTCTAAATATGAAATGATACTGCTTATGGTGGTGGTGGTGATAAGGGGAAACACTTATCAAGTGTATACCAGGACCTAGGAACTGTTCTAAGTATTCAACATATATTATTTTATTTAATATTCACAACTACCAAAGAGGAATATATGCTCAAGAAATATAAATACAAATAATTATATGACTATATCTTCTTTAGAGAAAGCTATCCTCTTCTTCTTGAAATTAATCCTCCTCCCTATTTATTACCACATAATGATGGAGTGATGAGCTTCTTTGTTAAAAAAAAAATTTGAGAGATACTTCAGATTAAATTTGTGTTTGTATTAGTGGGGCAAGTGAAAGGGATTATGAAAACTAGGTTTCTGGCTCATATGACTGAGATAATAGTATTTTTAACTGATTTAAGAAATGTGGGATGGTCTCTAGATGAGAAATATAATGGGACTGCTTTAAGCAAGATTATTTTAAACTATAAGTGTTTATATTTATATATATAACAATGTCCAGGACTTAAGTTGCAAAAATGACACTAGACCTTGGGAGAAAGAACTAGAATGAAATGAAAACATTTGATATTTTAAAAATTTACATCATAGATGACACTGTAGGTAGGTGAGATTATACAAAGATAGATTATAGATTCAAAAGAGGAGAAGACTGATGGCAAAGTCTAGAAAACACTAACATCTAAAGTCTGAACAGAAATGACAAAAACTGAGATGGCAGAGTTTGTGGGGAAATGCATGCTGAGGATTTCTAATTGACAGAATAATGCAATAACGAGGATTTGGTGATTCAAACTGGGGATAAAGGCAAAACATGAGAAAGAAACAATTTGACAATCATCAGGAATGAGTGAAAGGAGAAGACGAAGTTATAAAATCAAACTTTATTTAGGAAGCCTAAAGTCACAGAAGTTCCATCATTGTGCGTGGGCAATGACCACAGTCAGGGAGTGGAAGAAAGAAGAGTGGACAAAGGAGGTAGTTACACCACAGCAGTACCACAAGGTCGGTGTAATTTCCAGTTTTCACAAATGAAGAAACAGTGTTAGTGAGGGAGAGAATGAAGATGCTAAAATCAGAGGAGAGTCTGATGAAGATGAGGACTTGGGTCATAAGAGCGATTCTCAAGAACATGAGGACAACTCCTTTTCTACAAGGAAGAATAAGAAGAGTGAGTATAATGACAGATTCACTCAGTTCCAGGAAAGAGTGGGTGATGGGGTACATGCCAAATATACTGTATCTTTGCACTAAAGGGTGATTTCATCCAGCCAAGAGTTGGGGTGGGGTCGTGTGTAGGATATTGAATCCAGGAAAGATAAATAAAAGGATTGGCCAGAAGCAGCGTCAGTGAAGTTAGGATATAGTGTCAGTGAATGTAAGAAAACCAGTAGGGAAAAATGTTGTAGGCGGATTATTAAGGCAGCTTTCATAGATACATAAATAAGTTTGTGTGTGAATGAGTATGTATGTGTCAGTGTGTGTGTGTGTGTGTGTGTGTGTGTGTGTGTGTGTGTGTGTGTGTGGTTGGCTTGTCTGCAGATTTAGCTGGAGATTTTTATTCTGGAATATTTAGGTTTTAGCATGTAGTGCCACCCAATAAGTCTATTCCAGGTAGTTTTCTTCAGAACTCGTGCCAAATTCATCCAGATCTTAAAAACAATGATACACACAGGCTTCTTCACTGCCACTAAGCTTTTATCTCTCCTCATCTATGTAATCTATATATACACTGAGTGACCAAATTATTATGACCACCTGACGTTTATAGGCAAATTATCCATACACTGAATCGTAGGGGATATGGAAGCGGAAGGCCTGTTTGAACACCTTTGCAGTCTGCAGTTACCAAGATAAAATGTCTCCAATTCACACAGGAACACAAGGTTTGGACAGTCGAGCATTGGAAAAAAGTCATGTGGTTCGTGAATCATGTTTCCAGTTGCATCATGCAGATGGCAGAGTGAGAATTTGCAGAAACAACATGAAAGCATGCACCTCACATGCATGAGTACAACCCTTCAAGCTGGTGGGGGCAGAGTTATGAGGCATGTTTTCCTGGCATGATTTGGGCCCTTTAATTCCTGTGGAACAACGTCTGAATAGCACAACATACCTAAGTATTGTTGCTGATCAGGTTCATCCTATCATGTTGATGGCATATCCCAATGGATATGGCTTCTTCCAACAAGACAATGCATGGTGCTTGTATTGTGCAGGACTGGTTTCAAGAACATGAGGGAGACTTTACCTTGCTTAGGTGGCCCCCACAATCACCAGATCTCAATCCAATTGAGCATTTGTGGGACGAAGTTAAAAGAGCCATCAGGCAGCTGGTTCCACAACCATCAAATCTCACAGACCTGGACAGTGCTATTCATCAGGCATGGTGTCAGATTCCTCGCATCACCTTTCAACATTTCGTGGAGTCAATGCCAAGAAGAATCGACGCTGTATTGAAGGCAAAAGGTGGCACAACAAAGTACTGCTGGGGTGGTCATAATAATCTGGCCACTCAGTGTATATAAAAAAGGCTCAGTGTCCATCTTTCCCTCCAACCAGTAGCTATGACATCATGCACTGACCACCAGGGGGAAGACACTCAACACAGGCATTACCATGAATCCCCACTGGCCATCAATATAAATAGAATAAAATAAACAAATAAACAGCACCACAGACCTGGCATCAACAAACCAAAATTTGGTTTCCCCCAAGTGGGACATGGGCCCCACCATCACACCAGAGCGACACCCCACCAAACCGCAGCCAACCCTGCCAAGACCCCATAGCACAAAATGCAGCCCACAGCCAGCCCAGCCTAACCCAGCCCAGAAAAGGTTGTTGTGGTGCCGAGTAATGATGTCAGGTAACGACACCTGCTTTCTCTCCTTAGTGACTAGCCTCCTTGGAATTTTTTCAACTCAGGAACCCGACTTGCTTTATAGTCAGGTGCAAACATTTTACAGTTTAACCAAATGTTTGTGAAGCATTTTTCCATGCCTCATCTCATTTGATCCTCACAGAAGTCCTGGAGCAGGTAGATAGTAGACTCAGTAGAATTCTATTTTCTTTTTATTAGCCAGAAAACTGAGATTTAGAAATTGACTCGACTGAAAAGAAGAAATGGTGAACCTTGAAAATGACATCAGGTTTTCTCACTGCACAGAATATAGTCAAACACTGCTGCAGTTAAATATTTCACCCTTTGTTCTCCCTGCCTGCTCTATAATAATAATCTGCTTCCTGTAGATATTTACTTCTGTGTTGCTGACAATTATCTGAAAGAGAAGTTGGGGTGTTTCACTGGGCTGGAAAAAGTTTAGTTAAATCAGAAAGCTGGTCTAATTAAGCAAGTTTATCTATATACTAGGGACCCGGTGCATGAAATTCGTGCACGGGGGGAGGGGTCCCTCAGCCCAGCCTGCCTCCTCTCACAGTCTGGAACCCCTCAGTGGATGTCCTATGATGGCCCCAGTCTGCCAGGCGCCTTTTGTGTGTGTGTGTGTGTGTGTGTGTGTGTGGCCACTGGGGACCTGCTCCCAGCCGCATCTGAGGCTCGGAGCAGTCCTCCTGTGTGTGTCTACCTGCTGGGGGCCTGCCCCAGGGCTTGGAGCAGGCACCCCCTCTATGTTGATCTCTTAGACTCTTGCCCTCCCCTGCATGTTGTTCTCTTTTTTGAGCTGTGGCCAGGGCTGGGTGCGGCCTGCCTCCCAAGCTTGCCTACTGCCCATCTTCCTCCAGCCACCAGAAAGCAGGGAAAACCCGCCTCATGGTCAGGCCAGCCTTTTCCTGCTCCCTGATCCCTGGAAGGGACCTGGGGAGCCACAAAGCAGGCCCCCAGCCCCCAAGAGCTTGCTTTCCTGCTCCCCAGTGCCCCCCAAAGGGCCTGGGGAGCCGCCAAGCAGGCCGCCGACTCTTTCCCACTCACCAGTCCCCTGCTGCCTTCCTTTCCCACTCCCCGGTGCCGCCAAAGGGTCTGGGGAGCCGCCAAGCAGGACCTCGGCCCCTGCAGCCTTGCTTTCCTGCTCCCCAGTGCCCTACAAGGGGTCTGGGCAGCCGTCAAGCAGGTCGAGACCCCCCTGCCGCCTCTTTCCTGCTCCCTGATGCTCCTCAAAGGGCCTGGGCAGCCGCCAAGCAGGCCCCTGGCCCCCACCGCCTCTTTCCCACTCCCCGGTGCCCTGCAAAGGGCCTGAGGAGCTGCCAAGCAGGCCGCCAACCCTGCTGCCTCTTTCCCACTCTACTGGTCCTGAGTCCTGCACTGTTCCACCCTGCAGCTGCTCTGTGCACTTGGGAGGTCCCTCAGCCCCGCCTGTGCCCTCTCATAGTCTGAGACCCCTCTGGAGATGTCCACCTGCTGGTGTGCCTGACCAGCCTAGGTGAGGGGCTGATGGCGGTTTGCAATCTAGCCAAGCCCCTCAGGAATGTCCCTCACCCCATTGGGCTGTGGCCAGCGTGGGTGACGGGTTGATTGGCGCTTTCAGGCTTTAAGGCTGCCCACAGCTCCCATTGACCCAATGTCCCAGCAAGGCTGGCTGGACGCAGGTTCCAGGGGTTTGTTTATCTTCTATAATTGATGCTGTTCCTTTAAGCCGGGGTCTAGACATGTAACGAAACCTCCTCTCTGCTTCACCTCACCTCGCTGAGTCTATAATGAGACAATGTTACTTAGTTGTGAGGCTGTTTTCTTCAGTTCCCGAGGATTCTATGATTGTTATTATGTTGCAAACATGTGTTTTGCTTGAGGATAAGCGAAGTGGAGTGGGCTGCAGTTTCACTTTCACTCCTGCTGCAATGGAAGCTGCCTATTTACTCAGGTCCGTGAGTGAGGGCCTCCATGTTGGCTGGGCTAATTTGCATACAGTCGCTCGGATTGGCTGGTGGGCGTGGCTTACCCCGTCCCAGAGAAATGGTTAATTTCAATATTACGCTTTTATTAGTTAAGATATAAAAGGCTATGTTAACTCGCACATGCGCAATACATATAAAGCGCTTGTTGGTGCCAATTGCACACATGTGTTTTGATTTGTCATTGTCAATCATGAATTTGATTGATACTTCTATTATAGAGAAAGGACAAATAGCTATATTAAAATATTTCTGCTAATTAATTACCTTTTAAGATGCATGAATCTATGCACCAGGACACTAGTATTAGAATACTGCACATGTATACCACATAGCCATCCATCATGCATGAAACAAACCTTTGAGACTTTGGGAGTGGGATTGCACTTCAATTTGACTTTGTTTGAAGAGAGCAAAATAACGTTGGGATAAGTATTTATTTCTTCAAAAATGTCAAGACCTTTGGATAATTAGTGATTCACATTTGGGTGATTTATGTGATTTTTTTTTAGTATTACTAATGAAAAGAACAACTAATACAATTGGGCATTTTAGTAAATACCAGAAAGGAGCAAACCTAGGATTTAAATGTAGGACATATCTGATTTTATTGTTTATTAACCTCTGCATTTCCCAAGTGTTCTGAGCTAGAAAAAAAAAGACTCTTTAAAGAGAGTTTTAAATAGTTACCATTTATATTAATAACTAAATTCAAGACTGTTTTGACAATTAACTTTGTTTGAAGTGGTAGGTGGCAAGCTGATATAAGGGAACATAGACTTACGCCTGCAAAATATACCTTAAAGAGTTTTTTAAACGATAGATGTTTTGCTGATGCAGAGGATAGTTCTTCTTCAGTGTTTCTAACTTAACAAATCACATGTAAAATCTATAAACTCCTTTATATCATCCATAAACAAAATAAAAAATGTTACACCACATAAGTTTGACTTAGTCAATAATTCTGGGCTTAGCCTTAGGGTTTGAAGAGAAAATTATTCCTGTTACACATTTTAATTATACTATAAACTTTGAGAAATAGTTATTGATCAGCATCTGGCATCAGAAAGTTGTTACTTTCTTATTTTGTAGCCAGTGAAAGTTTTCCATACAAACTAAAAATGATGAATTTCAGAGGAGTCAAAGGTAGTGGATGGACAGCAGAGAACATTTTTGTTGTTGAAGTTGAGAAAGTTAAAACTTAGGAACTTAAAGATCAACTCCTAGATGCAATTTTCTGCTGAAAAAAAGGAACCCTCATATAAATTAAAAAATGTATTACTTTGATTTAAGGAAAAGCTATTATTTAATGATACTTTTGCTTATCTCTGATATTTCAATACAAAAATAGGAGGACCTAATTAAAAAAACTTTTTGAACTTACATGTTTAAGTTCTCCAAAGTTTATATAGAGTGGTGAATATTGTGATTATTTTAGGAGTAATAATTTCACAATTTTTTATCTTTGAATCAGTAAAATAGGTAAAAACCTCCATTCTATTAAAATGAAACACATCTAACATCTGTGATGATGATGATGATGGTAATGATGACGATGATTGAGAAGAGAATAGTTACTGGTGCCAATACAATGCCGAAAGGGATCCCCAACTTGGGAAGAAGTGAAGAAGGAAACTGTTCAGTGCGAAACAGCTCAATTGTGATACAGCAAAGCTGGGAAAAGAGCTGGGCTGTGAGGTGGCCTTGCAGCCAGGTGCTCCAGGGCTCCTCTCCTGCTACACAGCTCTGCTCCTGGCAGGTCTGCTCTGCCCTGTGTTGACCAGCTTCAGGCTGCTCTTGTCTGCTCTGTTCTCTACTGGTTTCCTCTGGCCCCTGCTGGTCTGCTCCTCTAGGCTCCCCCAAGACTTCAGTATTCAGCTCCAGCCAGGGAAACACAGACTTAGGTGGAAAGGGAAAGTAGACCCTTAGAGCCAGAGGGAAGCCAACTTTTATAGACAGAAGTCCCAGCCCCTGGTCTCTGATTGGTCCATCCTCATGCAAATGAGGGCTCTAAATATTCACAGTATGATTATTCCAAAGACACTGTCCTGATTGATCAGAATGGAGCTGCTCCGATTAGTTGGTGAAGAAGCCAATGGGGACATGGCTGCAGAGCTCCAATTGGATGGGGCTTTAAAGTCTTAGTCTTATTGGAAAAGGACTCAGGAATTTCTTTTTAAGGGCTGGCTGAGATGGCAGAAGCACAGTGCAGACAGGCAGTTCAGCATAGGGACAGGGAGCCCAGCACTGGTTTCTCCCTGAAGTGCACTTTGTGTGAGAGGCCCCTGTGCAAAAGTTGAGCCACCAGGAGCCCTTCTTAGTAGATGTCTTCCACTCTCCTACCTCCTTAGGGTTTGCAATATATAGGGCTTCACAATTCTCTGGTTAAACATTCTATAACTAGAGGCCTGGTGCACAAAATTTGTGCACAGGGGGAGGGTGGGGTCCTTCAGCCCAGCCTGCCCCCTCTCACAGTCCAGAACCCTTCAGTGGATGTCCTACTGATGTACTGATGGCCCCAGTCTGACAGGCGACGTGTGTGTGGTGTGTGTGTGTGTGTGTGTGTGTATGTGTGTGTGTCACCCCTGGGGCCTGCCCCCAGCCACATCTGAGGCTCAGAGCAGTTGTCCTGTGTGTGTCTCTATCTGTTGGGGGCCTGCTCCCAGGCACACCATGTAGGCTTGGAGCAGGCACACCTCTGTGTTGATCTCTCAGACCGCTGCCCTCCCCTGTATGTTGTTCTCTTTTTTGAGCTGTGGCCAGGGCTGGGTGCTGCCTGCCTACCAGGCTTGCCTTCTCCCCATCTTGCTCCAGCCACTAGGAAGCTGGGAAAACCCTGCCTTTTCACTGCCTCTCAGCTGGGCTAGCCTTTCCTGCTCTCTGATCCCCCCAAGGGGACTGGGAAGCATGCAAACACCTTCCCCTGTTGTGTAACATTCAGGCTTTCCTGCTCCAGACCTGCTCATGGGTTGTTGTTTACTGAGGCAATGCCTGCTGGGCTCACGTTGCCAGGAAAACAGTGCCAGCGTCCTGCCCCACCACTATGGGCATCGGCATTTTGTCTCGGAGTGACAGTTAATTTACATATTATTCTTTTATTAGATAGGATCATTTCCTCTTAAATTTCAGAATCTAATTCAAGGCATGGTCATTTAACTTTAATACTGTGTTTCCTTGTTTGGCCACTTCACTGGCTTCAATATCTTTATGATCCCAGCCATCAAAGATGCTATTTTGAGAGCACCAACAGGGAGTCAGTATTGCCTTTTCTTGCCACATGACACCTCCTACCTGCTCACAGTGGGAACTAGTGAATAGTAATTCTCACCCATTTCTTCCCAACCCTTTTCTTCTTAACTCACAATGTAATTAAATCCATGGATAAGCAGTCCATGTATATAAAGTCCTTAATAGTGGTTTTATATTATGATGCAGTAGCTCACACTAGTCAACTTAATTTAATTGTATGGAAAAAAACTCAAAATATGATTTTTGAAACATAATATATGAGTCTGTGGTTTCTTAACTAATAAAAGCATAATATTGAAATTAACTATTTCTCCGGGATGGGTAAGCAACGCCCATCAGCCAATCAGAGTGGCTGTATGCAAATTAGCCCAGCCAACATGAAGGCCACCACTCATGGACCTGAGTAAACGGCACCTTCCATTGCAGCAGGAGTGAAAGTGAAACTGCTGCCTGCTCCGCTCCGCTATCCTGGCTCAACCAAAACACATTTTTGCAACAAAATAACAATCATAGAATCCTCGGGAGCTGAAGGAAACAGCAGGCCTGGCCTGAGTCTAAGAATAACATTGTTGCATTATAGACTCTGCGAGGTGAAGCAGAGAGGAGGCTTCATTAGTTAAAGGAACAGTGTATCAATTATAGAAGATAAACAAACCCCAGAACCTGCGTCCAGCCAGCCTTGCTGGACATTGGGTCAATGGGAGCCGTGGGCAGCTTTAAAGCCTGAAAGCGCCAATCAGCCCGTCACCCATGCTGGCCACAACCCAATGGGGTGAGGGAAGTTCCTGGGGGGCTTGGCCAGCCTGGAAACACCCATCAGTCCGTCACCCGGGCTGGTCAGGCACACCAGCAGGTGGACATCCCCAGAGGGGTCCCAGACTGTGAGAGGGCACAGGCCGGGCTGAGGGACCTCCCGAGTGCACAGAGTGGCTGCAGGGCGGAACAGCGCAGGACCCAGGACCCATGAGTGGGAAAGAAGCCGCAGGGTTGGCGCCCTGCTTGGCGGCTCCCCAGGCCCTTTATGGGGCACCAGGGAGTGGGGAAAAGGTGGCGGGGGGTCAGGGGCCTGCTTGGTGGCTTCCCAGGCCCTTTGTGGGGCATGGGGGAGTGGGAAAGCAAGGCAGCAGGGTACCAGTGAGTGGGAAAGAGGCAGCGGGAGCATCTCGGCCTGCTTGGTGGATGCCCAGGCCCTTTGCGGGACACCGGGGAGCTGGAAAGCAGGGCTTCAGGGGCCGGGGTCCTGCTTGGCAGCTCCCCAGACTCCTTGGTGGCACCGAGGAGTGGGAAAGGAAGGAAGCAGGGGACTGGTGAGTGGGAAAGAGTTGGCGGCCTGCTTGGCGGCTCCCCAGGCCCTTTGGGGGGCACTGGGGAGCGGGAAAGCAAGCTCTTGGGGACTGGGGGCCTGCTTTGCAGCTCCCTAGGTCCCTTCCGGGGATCAGGGAGCAGGATAAGGCTGGCCTGACCACGAGGCAGGGTTTTCCCTGCTTCCTGGTGGCTGGAGGAAGATGGGCAGTAGGCAAGCTTGGGAGGCAGGCAGCACCCAGCCCTGGCCACAGCTCAAAAAAAGACAATAACATGCAGGGGAGGGCAAGAGTCTGAGAGATCAACATAGAGGAGGTGCCCGCTCCAAGCCTGGGGGCAGGCCCCCAGCAGGTAGACATAGACAGGAGGACTGCTTTGAGCCTCAGATGTGGCTGGGGGCAGGTCCCCAGTGGCCACACACACACACACACACACACACACACAAAAGGCGCCTGGCAGACTGGGGCCATCATAGGACATCCACTGAGGGGTTCCAGACTGTGAGAGGAGGCAGGCTGGGCTGAGGGACCTCTACCCTCACCCCTCCCCCCCGCCCGTGCACGAATTTTGTGCACCGGGCTCCTAGTTTATTTATTAAAAAAAATGCAAATTCTCCAATTGTGCTTTAATTTTGGGACTGTCATCTACTTTGCTTCATAACTTTTGGATTATCCTGGATATAATCTGGTAAAGATAGGTTATAGGCAATCAATCTTTAGACATGTTAGGTATAAACACAATTTTTAAACCTGGCTTAATTTTGTTTTAATATTAAATATTGAAAGAGAAGCTATTGATAGGTGCAGATTGTCATTCATCCACATTATAGCTTTCTCCAAGGATATACATTGTGAATTGTGTAAAATAAGGTGCTTTAAGTCAGTTTCATACCTCTGAACAAACATTAGTCATGGGAGTTAAGCATTTTATAAAAGCTTATGTTTTTAAAAGGAAGTATAGGAAGGTGCTGATCCTGAGAATTTTATTCCTCACCTCATTTTATTCTTACAACAATATTTAAAGCTATCACCAGGTTTCAAGTGACCCTATGTGTTCAACTCATGTTGCCAGGAAGCAAATGAATGGAAAGAGGGGAGTTTAAGCAGAGTGCTGATATTCTATTCCTCCTTAAAGAATGAAATGTTCTCCAATTCAACAAATAGAAATGTTACTTCTGGGATTTAAACACACACAGTTTATGATGTTATACCTTCATTTCAAATAATATTGTCCATGGTCAAGTATTTTTAGAATTTCCTATTAGAACTGCCTCTTGTGATAGTTTACTGGATCTTTAATTTTGACACTGATTATGTCTGAATGTTACCTTTATAACTCAGTTTTACTGACATTAAAGATATTAAAAACAAGTGTGTGATAGAACCTTTTATGACCTTCAAAAATATCACATAGGTGACATCTGTCAAGATTTTAAGGTTGATGAGGTCTTATTCCACCCTGTTCCTTAGTTTTTCCTGATTGGCTTAGTCATACCTAAAATTCCTTAGCCTATAAAACCTATATAGATAAAGAATCCTATTGATTGTGTCTATGATTTATTGTCTTCCTCTGTTTTATTGCATTTTAACAGCCATCATTGGTAGGATGGCCCAAAGGAGAGGTATTTTGGACTAAAGTCTTCTTAAAAGGACACTAATCTCATCCTGGGGCCCTACATTCATGCCCTTACCTAAGCTTAATTACCTCCCAAAGACCCCCACCTCCAAATATCATCATAGTGGTGATTCAGGCTTCGAATTGGAAAATCTGAGGGGATGCAACTATTCAGTCCATGTGCCATGTGCCATGGCAACAAATGACTTAGACTTACCTGTGAGGTCCATTTTTATTTATTTTGCATCTATGTAGATACTTCTCTCTCCACTTATTTATCTTCCACAAACTTTGTGTCTTGGTAATCTAATCTGATAAAAGAATAATATGCAAATGAACCCTCAGTCCCTTACACCCAAGCCACACCCACCATCCAAGCCACACCCCCAGGCAATCAGAGCAACTGTGTGCAAATTAATCCAACCAAGATGGCGGCTGACAGCCATGGAGCTAGAGCAAACAGGAGGCTTCTGTTGTACCAGCGATGGAGGAAACTGCCTGCCTAAGCGGGCTGTGGCTTCCGCTCAAGGCAACAAAGTTTCAATTATAGAAGATAAATAAACCCCAGAAACCTGCTTCCATCCAGTAGCCTAGCTGGGACCTTGGGTCAATGGTAGATGTGGCCAACCTGCAACAGCCCTCAGCCCCTCACCCAGGCTATCCAGGCACCCCAGTAGGGACCCCTACTCTGAAGGGGTTGTGGCAAGCCTGAAAACGACCCTCAGCCCCTCACCCAGTCTGGCCACACCCCCATGGGGTGAGAGTTCCCACTGGGGGGCTTGGCCAGCCTGCAAACAGCCATCAGCCCCTCACCCAGGCTGGCCAGGCACACCAACAGGTGGACATCCCCTGAGGAGTCCCAGACTATGAAAGAGCACAGGCCAGGCTGAGGAACCCTTCTCCCTGCCCCCACCACCCGCAAGTGCACAATTTTTTGTGCACTGGGTCCCTAGTGAACTTATAAAAGAATACAGAGTGATATACTGGACCCCTCAAATTTGGTCACTTGACATCTGATTTAAAACATCTTTGCAATTAACACTGGATACAGAAAGTGGTAACTATGTAGACACAATTTCATAAGATCTTCAAAATAAACACATTTCATAAGGTACTTTGAGGAAAAACTATTTAAATGAATACATAACACGTAAACTGAGCATATAGTGAATTGCTGATTGGCAAATTGAGAACTCAGATGAAATATTTCTATATACTAGGTATATATTAATGCAAATATTTTTCCAAGTTAGTCTTTTGTTTTTTCTTTTGCATCTTTATGGAATCTGGCCAATCTCTTGAATTATTATCCTCTAATTTTTTAAGGATATTTATGGCCTTACCAGTTAAAACTGCTTAATATTATATGAGATAAAGTGTTCCCATGGGAAAAAAAAGAAACTAGAACATTGCAGAACACTATATGTTCTGAATTAGGGTTTTAAAAACACATTAATTTATAGGTTTTGATTTTTGGAATTATCTCCTGTTATTCTACACCTAGGGTCTATGATAATTGTTTATCCATACATGAGAAAGAAATGACTCGATTCTTCTCGAAATTTTTCTTTCTGGCAGAAAACTCAATATATGCTCTGTTATTCTTTTCTGCTCCTGCACACTATGGCAAAATAAGGTTAATTCTGATTTTTCCTCACCTCCCCCCCACCCCTCTCCACTCTCCTAATATTTATGGAAGACTTCATATCTGATGTCTGACTCGCTCATAATTAGTGTGTCTCAGAAGACACACAAAATAAAAATGGCCAGTTAGATGAGAGAGAAGCCATATGCTTATTCATTGTTATTAAAGAGCACAAAAAAGAAAACTCAGTGTGCCATGTATCCTAAGCCCCTGCAATAATTATTGGATTTTTAAACCTAATAATTTGCCACTAACTTTTGTAATGAAAACAATTTCTTTCTTTGTGTCTTTGTGGAGGGTTCTTAGTAAAAATGGAAAACTATGAAAATGCTGTAGAGAACTTAAAAACTAGGTTTTAGTCACTGATTATAGAGTGGTTAGAAAAAAATTTTTGAATAACAGTATTTTCATGAAACAATTATTAAAAACTAGAGGCCTGATGCATGAAATTTGTGGGCGGGGGGGGGCATTCCTGAGCCTGGCCTACTCCCTCATGCAGTTGGGAGCCGTTGGGGAATGTCCAACTGATGGCTCAGCCAACAGTCAGACATCCTTAGCACTGCTGCAGAGGTGGGAGAAGCTCCTGCCACCACCACTCGCCACTGCACTTGCCAACCGGCTTCTGGCTGAGCAATGCTCCCACCGTGAGAGCACATTGACCAACCAGGGGGCAGTTTCTGCATTGAGCATATGCCCCCTGGTGGTCAGTGTGCATCATAGCGACTGGTCATTCTGCCATCGGGCTGAAACCTGTTCTCCGATATGCCCTGAGGGGTCTTGGATTGTGAGAGAGTAAAAGCCAGTGCATGATCGGATGGGATGTGGGAGGTTGGCCAGCTGGGGAGTGACTGTGGGAGGGCTCCAGGGCCTGTGCGGCCTGTCTTGCTTAATGCTGATTGGCCAGACCCCAGCAGCAAAGTAACCTACAAGTCAGAGCGTCTGCCCTTTGGTGGTCAGTGGACGTCATAGTGAGTGGTTGAGTGGCCTATTAGCATATTACGCTTTGATTGGTTGAATGGATGACTAGACACTTAGTATATTAGGCTTATATAGGATAAAACCACACAAAAGAATTAACTTTCTATGGATGTCTTTACATGTTATAAATATTTGATAATGACTGAGGAGACCAATTGAGGATAACTAATTTTTTCCCCCATATCTTTAGTGGAATAGCAGTGTCTACTGTCATGATTTAAAATACAAATGTTCACTTGAAAACCATATTGCTAGCATGTTTTTTCCCCATGAAACTGGAATACTGGAAAGATGAATGCTTCTAAATGGTGTTGATACTAGTCAAAATGAGTGGTACAAATCCAGTTCTGCATTTCAGACATATCACTTGTCAATGTTTTTAAAATGCACTTTATCTTCTTTGCCTTCACAGTTAAGCAGACAAATAAATTCACCAACCAAATAAACAACAAACACACATTTTAACTAGACATACACTCTAATTATCAAACTATAACTTTGCCTTCAATTACAACCAAAGCCCTGATTCCTCACTAATCTCCAGACCTGCCCTTTTCCTGAGCCCTCTGTCATCTGCTTTCTTGCTATAGATATTTTGATGTAGCCCTAGGAAATGTTACTAATTTAAAACTAGAGGTTTGTTTCAAGCATCTCTGTTTGGCTGCTCACCAGCACTGAACACTATAAATGTCAAAGTCATTAAAATGATATAGTTTATCTTTGTTAATCTACTAATCAGTGCCATTATCACTTAGCTAAATACTAAAAGGATGCTGCCTGAGCTTATATAAGTATCCTATCTAATAAAAGAGTAATATGTAAACTAACTGTCACACCCTCACTCCATTACTCCATCAGAAAGATGGCTGTGGCCGTGGAGCTGGAGCGAGCAGGAGGCTTGTGTTGCCCCCAGTGCTGGAGGAAGCCAAGTTTCCCGCCTGCCCTGGCCAGCCCTGAGCTCCACTCAAGGCTACAAAGTTTTAATTATAGAAGATAAATAAGTCCCAGATACCTGCTTCCAGCCACAGTGGCCTCCACTCAAGGAGGGGCTGGGAGATTCAGTTGCCAGGGGCAACCTGACCTCGGCTCCGCTTAAGGCAACAAAGTTTCAATTATAGGAGTTAAATAAATCCCAGATACCTGTTCTAGCCCGTGAGTGTGGCCAGCCTGAAAACGGCCTCAGCCCCTCACTCAGGCTGGCCAGGCACCCCAGTAGAGCATCCCACTCTGAAGGGGATGTGGCCAGTCTACAATCAGCCATCAGCCCCTCACCTAGGCTGGCCAGGCACCTCAGCAGGACCCCCACCCTAAAAGGGGTGTGACCAGCCTACAAACAGTCCTCAACCCCTCACCCAGGCTGGCCACACCCTCATGGGGTGAGGGTCCCCACCAGGGTGTTTGACCAGCCTGCAATCAGCCATCAGCCCCTCACCCAGGCTGGCCAGACACCCCATTGGAGATCCCCACCCTGAAAGGGGTGGGGCTAGTCTGAAAATGGCCCTCAGTCCCTCACCCAGGTTGGTCAGCAACCCCAGTGGGACCCCCCACCCTGATCTGGGACACCCTTCAGGAAAAAACAGCCAGCTCCCACCCGTGCATTAGGTCTCTATCCTATATAATAAAATGGTAAAATGCAAATTGACCCTAACAGCAGAACGATTAGAAATGACTGGTCACTATGAAACACACTGACCACCAGGGAGCAGATGCTCAATGCAAGAGGTGCCCCCTGGTTGTCAGTGTGCTCCATGGGGAGCTCTGCTCAGCTACAAGCCAGGCTGCCAGCTGCCAGCATAGCGGTGGTGGTGGGAGCCTCTCCTGCCTCCTCAGCAGTGCTAAGGATGTCTGACTGCAGCTTAGACCTGCTCCCCACTGGCAAGTGGACACCCCTCGAGGGCTCCCTGGCTGCCAGAGGAATGTCTGACTGCCAGCTTAGGCCCAATCCCCCGGGGAAGCGGGCCTAAGCCAGCAGGTGGACATACTCAGAGGGGTCCCAGACTGAGATAGCACAGACCAGTCTGAGGAACCCTCCAAGTGCACAAATTTTTGTGCACTGGGCCTCTAGTTGTTATATAAATTGATGTGGTTGATATCTTCATTAGTAGGCTACTATATATATTTCTCAAATGTACCTTTGCCATTTGTTTTCTGGGCTTAAGTTAAAAGAGCAGAATGACTTCCACACTCATCTACTTAAATATTTTTTAGCACTTTGTTTTTTTCTAGGTGTGGATAATGGGTGGGGGTAGACTATAAATAATGCCTCTCCTCTCCTGGGGCTTGCATTTTAATCCAAAGTAACCGAAGAGAAGCAGACAAATGAAACTACACAAGTATGAGGTTATATCAGCTGGTGATCTGTATTAGGAAAAAATATATAATAGAGTCCAGGACATAAAAGAAGGGGATGAGGGTCTGACCTCTTTAGAAACAATTGCCAGCATGGATCTCTTAAAGGATGTAATATTTGACCTGAACTGTAAATGACAGAAGTAATGGAGCAATGGGAGGATCATGGGAAAAAAAATGTCCCTAGCAGAGAAAATTGCAAGACTTAAGACACTCAAGCTTTTTGAGGAGGAAAAAAAGCATGTCAGGGAGTCTGGAAGGTTGTGAACAAGGACAAAGCACTGTGAGACAATGGCGTGAGAGAGTAGGCAGTGTCCAGGTAATAGAGGGCTCTGCAGCCTGGGAAGTTTGGACCGGATCCTAAGTATAATGGGAAGTCATTAGAAGGTTTAAAAAGTGAGGCAGTGACACGAGCTGATTTATGTTTTGAAAAGATCACTCTGACTTCGTGTGGAGAATGGAATGAAAAGGGCAGTCTCTTTTCCCCAAAAAGTTTGCCGTGTTTGTAGTTTGAAGTGTGGTATCTTAGGAACACAATGACCTGCTTTCATTGGGCCCTCTCATTAGGAGTCAGCCCTTCGCACTTGGCCTGTCACTTGGTCAACATTAATAAATGTAACTAATGGTCTATGGACACAACGCAGAACTGACTTTTAAAAAATAGAATTTGTGCCCGAACAAGTGCCTGACCTAATAGTGTTTAAATGAATTTACATGTGGTGCTTCTCAGCAGATAGACCCGCTTTTGCAAAGAAGCACATGGAAATAAATTTAAGTGACCATTATAATGGATTTTAATTCAATCCTTTAAATACTTGAGTAGCTTAGCATGTGCTACATACTTTCTGGAAAATTTCAAAGATAAATCAAATATGAGCATTTCCTTTGAGAAGCTTGTATTAAAACCTAAGGCTCCAAAAAATAGTCTACATGTTTTATGACTGAAAAAAATATTTTTATCAATATTAACAGTTCATTAGTCACAAAAATTTTGCTTTGAATTACATTTTAAGACATGAGATATTTTATGTTTCCCTGGTACTTCTTTGTCTCACATTTTCTTTGGTAATTCTTGGACAGGTTCATATCCAAGGGAGAACCTAGGCCATTTCTACTATCTTTCCCTTAGTTTACTTAATCTCCATCATTTTGTTTTGTAACAAAATGTGATCATTTTTTTTCATTTTCTATATTTCAGTTCTTTGTGGTCATTTTTCTACATATTGTTTATGTTTGAATTACAAAAGACTTACAAGGATGCTCTCAGCTGCAATTTCTCTGTTAGGATCATTGTTATTTTCTATATTGAGTGAGTTGTTTATCCCTCATCTATGTGAAAGTACTTAGTTTCCTGTCCCTTCACTTCTTGTATTACTTTTCCTATTATTTATGTACTCTTGATTGCTAAATCCATTTACTTTGTTGAATTATTATTTTTAATATTCACATCTATTCTCTCAAGATTATTTTTTGGGATTTGCATAGGATGTATAACTAACAATAGTTATTTGCATTTTGTTTTATGCTCTTTCACTATCAAGCAATTCACATTTTTATATCGTGATGTTAATTTTCTTGGTTTTATTATTTTAGCTTCCAAATAGAGAGTGGTTTTAATTAATTATCCCAAATAGAAATGTGTTTAACCTATTCTGCATATATTACAAATATACACCATTGGCTTCGCACACATATACTCTGCCTGGGTAATAATCTTTTTCCTCCAAAAACTGTTAAAGACAATGCTCATTAGCTTTGTGTTTTTTACTAACATGGGAACAAAATTGGAGGTAACTCTGCTTTTTGTTTTATGAATAGATAATTGGAGGAATTTTTCTTCCATCTTGAAATTTTAAAAATCCACTATGCTATGTCTAGGTATTACCTTTCATTGTTATATTTTGGGAGGGGAGACTTGGGCATTTAACTTTATACATTCAGGTCTTTCTTAAATTTAGAGAGGGTTGATTTCATTGATTTTTGCTTTTTAACTGTTTTTCAGAACTTATAAGTAGATTTGATCTTCTTGGATGCCTATTGGGCATCTAAGTAATTTCTTACATCTTTGTTCTTTACTATTTTTTCTGTGAGCTCTGCAAGAATTTCTTGAGTTTGTCTTCTGGATCACTTACCTGATTTTCTGTGGTATCCAATTGGCTATTCATTGTCTGCTCTCCAATTTTGAATTTGAATTTGCGCGTATTTTGCCCAGCCAGAGTGTCTCAGTTGGTTGAGAGAGCATCAAGCATCATCCTGTACACTGAAAGGTTGCCAGTTCAATTTCGAGTCAGGGCACATACCTGGGTTACAGGCTTGATCCCTGGTTGGTGCATGTACAGAAAACAACTGATCAGTGTTTCTCTCTCACATAGATCTCTATCTATCTATCATCTATCTATCTATCTATCTATCTATCTATCTATCTATCTATCATCTATCTATCTATCTATCATCTCCCTTTCTCTCTTCCTCTCCCTTCCTCTTTCTCTAAAATAAATAATATTTTAAAAAGAAAAAGCATATTTTTATCCCAAGCAATTAATTATATATGACCACATATTCTGATCATCTCTATTACTGCTTGTTTTAATTTTCTGATGCCATATTCTCTTAAATGATATTTTAAAGGTGAATAAACATTTTAGTTTTTCTCCTATTTCTTGATATAAATGCTTCAGGTGCATCCAAGTAGCCCTGACTCAGCAGACTTTGTAATCCCTTACATTGCAGAATCTTCCCAAACATTTGACTTCTGTCAGTAATTTTGGTCAGAGATTGGAATACTACTTGCCCCACTTTGCATGTTTTTAGTTCCAATAGTGCAGAGAATGGGCACAGATGTAAAACTATAGCCAAACTCAGAAATATAAGTTTATTTTTTAATTGTTTCTTTTAACTCTGACACATTTCCTGTGATGTTCCTCCCTTCATATTATAATGAGTTTACCAGCGTAGAGACACCATGCTGCGGTGTCTGGTGTTTCTATCATACTGCCAGTGACTCTTTACTGTACTGTGACATGTTGCCATCAAGATGACAGATTTGTTTGCTATAGACAGTGGCATTTGAAAAGCTCTTTGATACTTTCCTGAACAGCTGTTTCCAAACAGAGCCAATCAGCACCAGTGAAAAATAATCCACGTGGGTGGGGTCTGGTTGATTCAGGCACCTGCTAGCTCTTTGAGTAAAGGGGTTTTTGAGGGAATCGAGCAGAGGGCACACCACTTATTTTCCAGGCAGACTGACTTTATTTGGAGGGGGCTCAGAAGATTGACTCTCAATGTCTTGTTTAACCTCATTCCTTTACTTTTGAAAAGCTTTGATATTTCTGGCTTGAGAATAGTACCATTTCTTGGTTTTCAGCTCACATAGGAGGTTTTTTTCATTTCTATATATCATTTTTACTAGACATATGGGGCAGGAGAGAGTAGGCACCTGTGCACAAATACAACATCTGGAAGTCTCCAGTTGAATTAGTTTTGGCAATGTAAGCATTCATTTTCAAATTAAAAATCTGGCAGGGGGAACAATAGTAATGTTTGCATTAAAATTAGCATAGAGTCCAATTAAAATATTGAATTACTATGGATTAAGTCTAGGAAATATTGTTTCTTTATGTTCAGAAATACTTTCATGAAACCTAGCTATATCACACACTCTTTGTCTTCTGAATTGTCAGTTTGTTAATATTTAAATGATACCAAATGTAAAGACAATGATGTTGTTTAAGAATGTATTGATTACCTGTGAACATCTATTCTTTAAAGGATAATTTCAGGCAAGAGTAACTGATGTTGCAGGCATAGTAAGTGCAGATGAATGTCTACAGTGCTTGGTGGTGAGAGTAATGCATCAAACTTGAATCATTTAGGTACCTGGCTGGTTGCATTTAGTCTATCAGGACTCTGTACTATAGATTAAAATTGTTCAGGAGTTATTTTTCATTTTGGGATTTATGATAATTATAGAGTATATTTTAACTCATATTGCATAGAAACAAGTTTGTTTTCATTTATATTTTATTATCAACTCCCTGGATTTAGATCCAGAAGCATGATATTGTGATGTAATGCTGATACTTGAAGTTCTAGTTGAAGCTGGACTGAGAAAAATGATGGAGTTGAAAAGAGTAGAATGATAAAATAGGAAATTGCTCAAATTATTACAGCAAAGTGATGGCGTTACCAGTGAGTACATTAGACTTCCATTCAAAGAGCAGACTTTCACTTGAAAGTAGATCAAACACCTTCCCTCTTTGCTTCTTCCAATGTTGCTTGTCTCATTTAACAGGGGTCCTCAAACTACGGCCCGCGGGCCACATGCGGCCCGCCGAGGACATTTATCTGGCCTGCTGGGTGTTTTTTGCCACCTTGTTTTTTTACTTCAAAATAAGATATGTACAGTGTACATAGGAATTTGTTCATAGTTTGTTTGTTTTTTAAACTATAGTACAGCCCTCCAACAGTCTTAGGGACAGTGAACTGCCCCACCTCCCCGTATGAAAAGTTTGAGGACCCCTGAAAGGATGGGCTTTCTTCTCTGATCCTAAGAGAAAACCTGGCGTTTGGAGAATCTGAGTTAGTGACCCCTACCACTTGGAGTGTTTATTTTACTGAGCTTACCAACATTTGTATTCTGTGCCTATGTTCTATTGTCTAGCGGTAACTAGCGTAACTGTGTAATTACATGGTTTGTTTTATTGTAATAGATTTCAAAACACTCTATTATTATGGTGCTGTTTGAATTGTGTTTACCATATCGTCACAAATATGTAAATTGAGATCAAATTATTTACTTGGTTAACTGCAAACCACAAGTTATTACAGTGTTGTCACTTTCAAAATGTTGCGTGACAATAAAACCATTTGATTTCCTTTGTTCTGCCTTGAACCTCAAAAACTTTGTAATCATTTCCTATAGCATATGAAGTACAGTGTTTGGAGCAGCAGCATATATATCATATAGACCATGAAAGACCCCACATAACTATTTAAACATGCTTTATAATTCTCATAGCAGCTTGTGGCTTAGTTGTCATTGATAACTTTTATTAAATTCCAAAATATTTTTCCCTTTGCTTAAACCTTAAACTATTCCAGGGTTCCGTAAAACAACTTTTCTTTAAAAAAAAAAATTCAGGTATTTTTATTAAGAAGTTACCATTCAAGATGTTTCTTTACTATGAATTTTCAGTAGGCAATCTAATTATACTTTAAAGTACTGAGAGTCCATTCGGCAATAAAATTGCTTATAAACTTTGCTGTTTTATATTCTCTTTAACTGCTCCTCTTTTCTTCTTCTTTGAGGTTTTAAATGCAGAGAAATAAAAGGATGTAGGATTTACATTGAGCTTCTTCTAGCCATCTGATTCTACCACCTGCCTTTGCTTCCCTGCCTCCTCCCCAGCTGGCCTCCTTGGTTGCCCTGTGTGTGCCTTCATTTTTCTCACTCTCCATCCCAGTCACTAGGCCTCTTTTGAATCCGGAGGGAACATTTAGAATCAGGTTTCCGATATTCAGAGCCAGGAGACACACAACGTTTATTTTACAACTTATACGTTAAAAAAACATTATAATAATAGTCGATAAGACGTGACTGAATTACCATGCATTTCTATGAATGGAGAAAAGAAAGCTCCTAGGAATTCAATTGATTCTTTTCATTGTTTTTTTGACATTACAATTCTTTTCCTCTTACAAACCTTCATTTAATTAAGAACAATTTCAGGGTTATAGGACAGGTCTCTGTCAAATGAGTAAGAGGGCATTCTTCTTGATGCTAAAGCCACTGTGAATTGCAAATTCCAAAGCAAGTTTCTCTGGGGACTGGCATCTCAGGTGTAGGTGTGTGCAATATTCCCCTTAATGTTTCTGAAAAGAAGTGAGTGAGAGAAATTCACTGTAGCATTCACCCTTTCCATCCAGGCCATGTTTCATATTTCAGGTGAGCTTGAAGTCATGAATGTCCTTTAACATTTTACCTGTATCATTACTCTTTGGAACATAGCTATAAAAACTAAGACAATGACACTAGCATTCTATTGTAGTATACCAGTGAAACAGAACATATATAGGAGCAATGTTTTTCTTCTGTGTTAGACTTTCTTTTGGTTGAAATTAGAATCCATTTAAAAATATGAGGGGCATGTAGAAAATATAGAAAGAACATATCAGAAGGTAGACATGATGTGAATAAAAACAGGAAAATGTGAAAGAGTACAGTGACTAAGGGAATGATGAATTGCCCAGTGTAGCTGAAACTAATTTGCCTGGGAGGGAGTGGCAAAGAAACGGAAAACATAGCTGTGAAAATCTTTATATGCGGCAATATCGTTGCTAGAATGTACATAATGTTTGTTTACATATCATTCAGCAAGTAATATGTGGTTGTATATTTACTAGCTCCTGCTTCATCTTGATTCTGTGAATAATAATTACTAAGTAAATATAAGAGAATCATACAAAGATGAATATATTTATATGTAAACATTACTTGAGTAATTGAGATATTCAAAAGGTATTTTCTTATCATTATTTAACTTATACTATTCCTTGGAAAAACTAAGACATGAAACTAAAATATATATATATATATATATATATATATGTATATATATATATATATATATATATATATATATATATTTCTACTACCATAAGAGAATGGATGTTTTAAATATAAATATTAAACTGCTGGGGAAATACTAGTAAATAGAAACTAGAAATACAGTAAATGAATCCCATCATGCAACCAATTAGAATTTTCCCCAGAAATGCAAGGGCATCTTCAATACAAATAACGGTCCTAATGTAATAGTTCATTAAAAAAAAATCACTAACGTTAATAACCATTCCTAATAAAATTGAGAATGGTAAAATAACTTGTTGGTATAAAGATGCATACTAAAGCCTCAGACAATATTAAATCTATAAAGATCTAGTCTAATAAAAAAGAAACATGCAAATTGATGTCACTCTGCTACATGCCAGCCTCACCCATCAGCCAATCAGAGAGACTATATGCAAATTAACCCAACTAAGATGGCATGGGCAGCCATGGAGCTGGAGCAAGCAGGAGGCTTGGTTGTCCCTGCTCTGGCCAGCTGGGGCCTCCACTCAAGGCAACAAAGTTTCAATTATAGAAGATAAATAAATCCCAGATACCTGCTTCCAGCCAGCCTGGCTGAGCTTGGGTGGCTGGGGGCTTGGCCAGCCTGCAAACAGCCATCAGGACCCTCATCCCAGCAGGACCCCCCACCTTGAAGAGGGTGTGGTCAGCCTGAAAACAGCCATCAGCC